>SNQJ01S0249912.1:9160-22022 GCA_010110895.2 Picea sitchensis
AACAATAGTATAAGAGTTACACCAATACACCATAATACACCATGCACAATATATGAGAAATAATCAATAGTTTATTGTTAAAGGGAAGTAATGACTTCCAAAGGTAGCTACAACTTCCAAATGTAAAGGGAGGGATAAACCTCCAAGAGAAAGATACAATCCTCCAATATCAAGAGAGATTTGAAATCTCCATCCTTTCCCCTTCCTTCCACCCAATAATATATGAGAGATAATAAAACTTTACATTAAATCATCACCATCAACCAATCATTACATAGAACCTGATAATGCTTCCTGAGACTTCTTCAATTTCTGCAATTCTTCAATTCTTGGAGTACTTTGATACTATAGATAATATTACTCAATGTAGTCTCTGAAACTCCTCCAATTTTCACTCCTTTAATTCTCCCCAAAAGGAGGTTAAAGGAAGAATGGTAGACTTTATTCAATTCTGGTCTATTCATAAGACCCAACTTGTACAACATGCCCTGCGCTCAATATTTAGCATCCGATTCAGAAACTTGCACACAAGAAACTAAAGTCCTTACTATTTCCAATGGAAGTGGTCCCACTGCATTTGGATTTTGTATAAAAAAGTTATGATTGTTTTACCCAGAACACATGTTTATTGGCTAGCTTCAGGACTAGTCACAAACCCTATATTCCGCAGAGTGTATCTCTA
This sequence comes from Picea sitchensis, assembly GCA_010110895.2. Classification (NCBI taxonomy): domain Eukaryota; kingdom Viridiplantae; phylum Streptophyta; class Pinopsida; order Pinales; family Pinaceae; genus Picea; species Picea sitchensis. Next base: position 9,843 of record SNQJ01S0249912.1, read on the forward strand.
TAATTATAGTGAATCAAGAGCTAAATTTTTTACCATAGGTACCTTGATATGTCTTCTCAATACCATAGCTATTTCACCATCTGAATCGTTCTAGAAAAAAAAGTTATAGAAAAAATGGTAATATGACCTAAAAATAACATACCTTAGAACACATCACCAAAAGACTTCATCCTCCCTTGAAATCCAGCCTTCTTTACTTCTGATTTCCTTTGAAATTCAACTTGTATCAAATGAATGTATAATGATTTTTATTTATACCATTTATGTCACTTCCTTTTAACATTAGGTCTGACCTGACACTTTCTTATTGTGTAATTCTTTTCTTTAATTATCTTCAGGGCCTACATGTACTTCCTTCTTCAATTCACTTTTTCATCTTCAAAACTTCATTTCACCTCAACCATGAGGATCCATGTGATGTTCCACATACCACTGGAAACAACATGATGTATACTATCCATCCATGGGTGTTGTATCTGCATGTGCTTTTTCCTTCATGTCCAAATACCTTCATCAATCTTGCGGTCCAAAACCCATGACTAGGGTTGACATCAATGACAACAACCAATCTTCCAACAATCACTAGGGAACTATTCCATTTCTCAAAGACCTTATCTCTACCACAACATCCCTATGAGGTTTATTAGATTCTTCACCAACATCAAGCTCACAATCTTCCTCTTTTTTTTAAATATCTGGGTCGCACGTTCCCCCCTGTGCATGCGTTCGTGTTTGGTGTCTCTCCAACTCTCTGCAAAGCCTCGTGCACCCCTTATTCCTCTATTTTCTTCTCCTTGTCTCTATTTGTTTTATATCCTTTTTAAGGATGTTCCTCGAACTATCTTGTTCCTTCCGTCAGAAGGAAACTCAGGTCAGCCTGGTCTACTAGACCCTGCGGTACTTCGGGATGAAATCCTTCAATAATCCCATGCTTCCACTCATGGGGGTGGTTGATTATCCAAACACTAGTACTTCCTTCATTAAATGATTCCTCTCCTTGGGATACATATGAGTCTTATTATCTCAAGGGATATTGGGTCATTTGAACTAATGAATCCTCTCCATACTTTCTTCATTCTTTCCTCTAGTGATATCATGGTCAATACTTCAAGGATTTACCCCCAAAATTAGTAATTGGAAAATCTAAATAATGCATTTACATTGTTCCCATTCCATAGCATTGTGATCATAATCAATGATTAATTACAAGCTGGGGAAAACAGGGGTATCACAATCCCCTCACCCTTAAAAGGCAACACCGTCCTTGGTTTTCTTTCTCAGTAACACCTGTCATCCCTTTGTCATTCAATTGCTTCAAAAATCTTGACCCTCTTTCTAGGTCAAATCATTTCAGACTCTTGGCCTTTGTCACCTATCTTCAATAATCTTGGACAACAAGAATATTAATCACAAATTTCATGCGTAAACATTTTACTGTTGCATAAAATTAAAGAAAAATCCATAACTTAGAATAATACTCATCTATGTTGTTCATGGATTCATATCCACATGGTTTTCTAGTTATCTAGGCTCACTATCTTTCCTGGACATACCCTTTGTGTGCATGATCCCAATCAATAGTTTATAAGAATTATCAAAGTCTCCTCTTCGTTGCAGTCACTCACCTTCTGGGCCCATGCTCAAGCATCCCCTTCTCTGTTATATAGTTCCTCGAGTGATCCATCTTTCCTTGCCAAGGCTTTCTCACATTCGAGAATTCATTGAGCCTTACATTCGAGGAATCCCTCAATCTTTCTCTGCTAAGGTGTCCCTCCGACTTGTGTTGCTAAAGAACAACATATTCTAGGTGATCATGGCTTATGATAGGGTTATCCTGTTCCAATCAGTATCATTTTCCATGTTTTCCATCTTGAAAACCTTCATCTATCCTCCCTAGACAAATATTTTTCATCTGACCTATATCACATGTATACAAAATTATGAGAAATTATCATCAATTTCAAATTCAAAATTTTCTTGCAAATATCTTACCCACAGATTTTCACATTCCCCATTTATTTTCAGATTTGTTCAACACAGGAACTGGATTCACAAGTATGGTACTTTCCTTCACATATCAATTTATCTCAGCAAGAAATTGGTATTCCTTATGGGCTCATAACAATGCCATATCCAAGACCCTTTTCCCCCCCGCAACTTCAACATTCCTCAACTAAAAAAATTGTTAGTTTTCATGCACATTATATTTTCAAATGATGCATACTAATAGTCCAACTCATTTTCATCTATTGAAGGGTACAAAGAAAAAAAAATGGAACTATTAATATTTATGTAAGCATCTTTCAACATACTAAATTTTCCAAATACAATTCAAATATTAAATGACTTTAATCAATGTGCCAATATTCCTAGCCACATTCATACCCAATGCACCCTTGCATTGGTTTTCAAGCTGCCACACTTGATGACAAGAAATCTGCTATGGTGTGTTGGATTTTAACCAACCTCTTCACCATATGGTTTATTCCTTCTCATTCTCTCTTACAACAAGACTATGCTTCCTGCTATAGGATGATCACGATCCCAAATCAGCGCACAAGAAACTAAATATTTCTCTTGAATGCACCGAAGCATTCTTCCATCATTAGTAACCAGGGTGCCTATAACAACCCTAGTTGAATATATGCTTAGGGATTGTTAAGTAAAAATTAATTAGATAATTAATTGTCCTAATATAGTTTTAATTAAACAATGATTAGCATTAATAATATTAATTAAATATTTATTTATTAATTAATTGTTTATAACTTTTGATTAATTAATTAATTACATATCACATTCAATCACATGGGTAATAAATTAAGGGGCTTAATAATTTTAATTTATTTAATTAATTGCTTTACATATGCGGGAGGGGATAAGACATTAATGAAGGGGATAAGACATTAATGAAGGGGATAAGACAGTAAAGAAGGGGATAAGATATTAAAGAAAGGGGGATAAGGTAATAAAGGAGGGATAAGGAAATTAATGAGGGGGAAGAGAGTCGGTGAAAGGGGGATATGACGGGAGGAGTCTTATGGGGGGGAGGATCATGATTTTTGGCGAGGGAAGCATTTTGGAGGGGAGACGAGAGTTATGGTTTCTTTTCTTGGATTTTCTGGTTCTGTGGTGGAGTTCTGCAGTCTTTGAGTTTCATTGCAGGGGGCACCAGGTTGCTAGGGGTTTTGGGCGCGGGGGCCAGGATTCCTTTCGGTTTCCTGGAGCTATGGAGCTGGGCAAGCTGCTCCTAGCTAGCTAGGAGGTTAGTCAGTTTGGGAAGATTTGGTCAGTTCATCAGGCAGAAGCAAAGCAATAGTCTAGACAACCGGGTCAACGGAGAAATTAGCATCAGGAAGAGGTAAATTAAATTTTATTATGTTAAGTTATTTTCATGCTGTAGATAGATTTGAATTTCTGTAGAATATTTATGCTTGTAGCATGTGAATGAATAATTTACGTATGAGAAGGGAAATATATGTTAATTGTATTAAATTTTGGATTTAATTTAGTATGGTCTCTACACATGGTATCAGAGCCCTGGTTCAAAATCTGGAGCCAAGGGCCTACCTACCCACCTAGAATTTAAACACTTCTATTTAGCTATGGTGAAACCCTGAAACCCTTAATTTGATGAAAACCCGAGCTTCAACTTCGCCTAACCTGTAAGCCAATCCATCATCTATTATAAAATAATGTAAAACATATAAAAAAAAAAAAAAGAGTGTAGTTATGAGTAATATATATATAAAATGTAAAAGTAAGAAAAGGAAATAAATATAAATCAAGAGCGAGTTACATTTGACAAACATACAGGAGCTATTCTGGCCAGGGCCGATTAGAAAACAGAATACCAAGGAGCGCCTACTTCTTGACCAGTGAAACCTTTATAGTGGTTTACTAAATTTAGATTGTCAAGGTTTAGAAATTATCCAAAAATGGAAATATCTATAAAAAAAATAAAAATTGATGGCCCTAATGGAAAATGAAAATTTATGGGGTATAGTGAAAGGCACAGACATATACTGTGGAGAGGTTAAACAATTGATTCAGTGGCAAAAGTAGAGACGACACAAAGCCAAATCTATTATTGTTTTTTTTTTGTTATTTTAGATTTAGAATACTGCAAATCAAAAAAAATGGTCGTTGAAATTACTATATCTAACCATATAAAGAAAAAAAAAATCATCTAAATAAATTGGGAAGGAGTTGAACCAATAGTTGTTGTAAAAAGTAGAAAATGATCCTATTCTTTCAAATGGAAAGAGTCCTGGAGGACGCCTTGGCTATCGCAATGGATGTAGCTTGTTTTCCATGCCTTTACATCCCTTATCAAGCCGATTAATCCAAATCTGTAACCAAAGAAAGTAAGATTACATGAAAACTTAAAAAAAAAAAAAACAGATTCAAGAAAATTCCATAAAGATTCAACTGGGCAAAAGCTAAAATACAGAATAAATGCGTCCAAAAAAATTCTTCTCAAAAGTTTCTTTGTCGTATGAATAGCCAGCCTTATCAAAATAATCTTGAACACATTTTCTCCACCACTCTATATTAGGCATCTTTGCAGCATATCCAAAACATGGGTACTATTTTTCCATATTAGTATATGCTACTTTAAAACCTTTGTGCATGCGCTTATAATCTGGACAAGGAAACCCTACAGCTTTTGCAGCCAGACAATAGTAATCTCCAAGTTCTCCTTTATAAGCTAATAACGTGCTAGTAACATCGCTAGTGATGCATCGCAACTATGATAATAATGCCTATGTGAATAGTTTCCATGATATAGTAAGTATATACGGTGGATGCACATGTCCAGAACACACTTTTCCGACAAACTCCCTACTTTTATGACATTTCTAAGCAACTTTCACTTTTACGCAATGCTAAGTTACGATTGACATAATTCATTTTCAAGTTTCTCATTCTATCTCTAATCCAACCTATTATCAGTTAAATGAGATAGAATAAATACATACTATCTAAGAGTCACCTCATTCTCTAGGAATGGCATCCAGAACCGTCTAGTCTACTCTGGCAACATGATCAACCTACTATGTACATGTCCCGCTTCAAGTGGAGGTGAAGCTCCCATCGTGTTAACTAATAGGAGATGGTTGCAATTCCCACAAGGAACTATGACTATCTTGAATAAGCTACTGGACAGAATGCAAACCACTAGGCACGCAACACAGCTACTCAGCAACAGAAGAAAAAATACAGTCACACATCGCTGAAGCACAAAAAAAAAACCCGAAGAGATTAACCCATGTTTAAAAGATGAGCAACAGAACATACTTTACCTCTGCTTAGACACATACTCTTTTCTTATTGAAATCCATCGAAACTTTTATTTCATCATTTGTGGAAACCTCATATCGAAAGAGAACCGAACCTCTTAGCCATTACAATAGTTAGCCATACCAATTATAGCACTGGAAGACGAGGAGTTGGAAGAGTGAAGAGTTCATGCGCTCTGGGTATAGTGAGTCCATTAAACATTTCAGTCATGTCCAATTCCTGCTCATTCAGGGGAAGCCTCCAGTTGAAATAGTGCAAGAGTTGCGCCACCTCTAACTCTACAACAAGCATTCCCCTCACTATTGAACTTGAAATCCTGTCCTCCAGCGCAAGATCCTTTCCACCGAGAAGGAACTGGACCAATCCTGCTATCGTTGAATCTTGGTGACTCAGGAAAAATGCCTAAATCCATTATGCCAATTATGGAGTCCCCAGTAGTATTATAAGAAGGTGTCGCCAAGCCAGATTTAGATTGTAGGAAGTCCCAGGGATGCGTAGTGTGCAGCTGGACCAGTGGATCAGGGAAAACTGATACGACCCCAAATTTCTCAGAAATAACAGTCGCTTGGTCTTTGGACATAACTGTAGAGAATCTTGAGAAAGCATGGCTATAGCTATAAACGAGTGATAACTGTGCATCTTCGTGACTTCCTAGAATGGAGGAAAACAGCTCCACATGGCTACTAACTAAGAAATCCCTTCCACTGTCACCGGAGCTGCCCATGTAAATGATGTAAACTTGTTTATTATCACCATTGATGTTGTAGCCTAGAAGTGATCCCAACTATTTCTCGGGGCATCCTCTCCTCTCTGCTTCGAATGGAAGCCACTTGAAGTTTTCATGAGTTTTGTGGATCAAGCCAGCTTCTACTTCAATGAGAAATCTCTCGGGCTTGAAACTTTGGACATCCTGCCCCCATGACTTGGGGTTTCTACCAATTGCCCAAAGATTTAAAAAAAAAAAATGTGAGTGTTTATGGGGATTTCATAGCCCAAAATAGTGTAGTCCTCCAGAGACAAGTGAATCAGAAAAGGCACTACTGGGTGGAGTCTGAGCATTTCTTTCATCACGGCTTGTAAGTAAACGAGACGAGGAAGATCAGACTCGCATACTATATGCTCCATTCCAACCATGTGTGCCGGCTCGTCCTGAATCTTCTGCAACACTCGAGGGTTTCTCATCACTTTGGACATCGCCCAAGCACCAACACTCAGAGCCGAGCATCGAGCCTGCCGAGAGGGAGAGAGCATAATGGAGAGGCGACAGAGTTCGTGTAAGGTTTTAGGGGAAGAGAGCTCGAGAGAGAGTACGTGTAGGGTTAGGTTTAGGTTAGGAGGATGCTGGAGGAAGCAAGGTGGGCACGTGGAATCCATGTGTGCCCGCACTTGTTTTTAAATTATTTCGATTTTCTTAAATTTTATATTTCTTTTTATAAATTGTGTGTGTGTTCATTTGATTTTTTTTTTATTATTTTAGTGTAAAGATAATCAACTTTAAATTAATTTAAAGATAATTTAAGTTAATTAAATTAAATTAATTTAAAGTTAATTAAGTGGTTACCCTAAATTAACCTAAATTATAATTTAGTGTAAAGTTAAACTACATTAAAAGTTAATTAAAATATTAGAGGGTCCATGGGTTTTGAACCCATGACCACCCACCAAGCCCAAGCCTTAAGAAGAGTACTAATTCCAACATGCCCTCATGAGTCTTTACAAATAAATTCTTATACTTAAATAGATTAATGGTAATAGAGTGTATTCCGAAGTATAAACTCTGATTATCCAAGCATCAGGCTCACGAGACCTTACACACAATTCATCGAGCCAAGCGCCAAGTCCCTCCACTCCATTCCACCAGTCAAAGTCAAGAGCTAAGCTCCAATGCTTGAAATCCACTCTACAATCCTTAAAGACTCGCACCTGCAGCCACTGAGACACATAATTCAATGCATATGTACAGCACGCCAAGGAAAGCTCACAAGTCAAGTATCGGAGGATATTTAGTTATAAGTGAAAAGTTTAAAGGACTTAGACTAGGACAAGCGGGAAGGAGGCAACATACACACTAGGAAAGTAAGCTAGAGGAATTGGCGAGTATGGCACAAGTCTAGTGTAGCTACAGGGAAAGGGAACCAATAGTTTTCTTAGGCGAAGAAATCAAGCTTAGATGCTTTAGCCCTAACCTAGCCAATCCCCTAAAGAGAGTAATGTTTGTTTACAGACAAGTAAAGAAAAACTTACACCTAACCCTATTTCTAGTTTAAGTAGCGCCAATTTGAAATGTCCTTGAACTCACCCTGACAACTTTGGCTGATGTAGGTTAAAGCATACAGGATGGTCAGGACTCGAGGGAATCGAGGAAGGAGAGCATCATCGTAGGCACCGCCAACACCGCCAGCACCGCCACCACCATTGCCCAAACTAGATCTCACACTGCGCTCGTTGGAGGCCATAAATGAGACTTTAAAGGGGCGACAACCAGCAGGGACCGAAGTGGAACCCCCATCATCTGGATTCAGGGGGAGGACCTCCACCCGAAGACATCACACAAGAATTGCAGAAGATCAAAATTTCGGAGTTTGTCGGGGGTCACACCAGTGAACAGGTAGAAGGATGGTTGGAAGGTATGACAAGGTGTTTTTACTTAAGGGACTATGCGTCCAACTCAAAGGCAAAGATCGCAATTTTTCAGTTAAGAGACAACGCTTTGAACTGGTGGGGAAACCTGGAAAGACAACTGCATCTTACCCCAGACATAATATCTTGGGAACTTTTCGAGGAGAGGTTCTGAAGGAAATATCTTCCAGCATACTATGAGGAACAACAGGTAGGGGCATTTCATGCCTTAGTACAGGGAAACGGAACTATAGAATAATATGAGATCCGATTTATGGAATTGGTCAAATATGTTTCGTATATGGATAATGACCAACGATAGGAAGAGCCCTTCGTCTATAGATTGAACCCTAAGATAAGAGATATGGTGCGGATGTGGAAACCGTCTTCAGTAGCGGAAGCTGTGGAAAATGAACATTATGCAAAGGAACACATGAACTTAACCAGGGGTACAAGACCAACATTTCCGCATCATCCTGGATTCATTGGGAAGGCCCCTAGGACATTTCCCAAGGGAGGGGGCTCAAGGCCACTGCCATATGGTAACAGAGTCACGCCAAGGAAAGTAGCCATAGGGATTTCAATGACAACAAGTTCAGCATCTCGTTCATCGCCAACGACTCAGACAGGTCCACAGCCATCTCAGGGAACAACTAGTAGGGGAAGGGGTTCCAAGGGAAGGAACTCATTTCAGAGACAGTCACATAACAGTGTGCACGTTCAATCTCATGTTACCTGTTGGGGATGTGGAGGACCCCATTACTAGCGTGACTTCCCAGAGTTACAATCAGGATTCGTGCATAGAGAAGGAAAGGCCTCGATGGGAAGAGCAAGTAGCAGCCACCATATTTACGCAGCGGTTAATAATTGCCAGGCCGAGCATCAATCCATGGTGGTGGATTCGTCAGGTATGCTAAATCATATCAAAGATTTTATTTGATTCTGGTGCAACAGATAGTTTCATTTCATCTTTTTCATTAGAAAAGAGTGGGTTGGCAGACTACGAGCATGATGACTTTAAAGAAGTCAAGATGTCTTTGGGGGAAAAACAAGTGGTAGGACCTAGTGTTGATAATTGTATAGTAGACCTGGGAGTGTGTACTACCAGGTTGAAGGTATACGTCACTGCTCTCGGGGCATATGACCTAATCATTGGAATGGATTGGTTAGCATCTCACTAAGCTTTGGTAGATTGTTTCGCAAAGAGGGTGCTTTGTGTCGACGATGAGGGAAGGCCAATAGAGATCCAGGGTGTACGGAGAAAAGTGTCATTACACTTTATATCAACTATGAAGGTTAAGTGATGCTTGAGACAAGGGTGTTGATTATATGTAGTGGAAGAAGTGAATGAAAGAAAGGGACCCTCATTGAATCAGTACCCGGTATTTTCAGAATTTAAGGATGTTTTTCCGAACGAGTTACTGGGGTTACCTCCTGAGAGGGAGCTTGATTTTACTATTGAGCTAAAACCTAGTGCAAAACCAATTTCCAAGACTTTGTATTGGATGATAGTGCCGAAACTTTGTGAATTGCAAATGCAGTTGAAATAGTTACTGGACTTAGGGATAATAAGGCCCAGTGTCTCACCTTGGGGTGCACCAGTAATTTTTGTAAAGAAGAAGGATGTATCCTTACGACTGTGTATAGACTACAGGGACTTGAACCATGTTATAGTGAAAAATAGGTACCCGATGCCACGAATAGATGACCTCTTTGATCAGATGAAAGGAGCAAGGGTATTCTCAAAGATTGTTTTGAGATCAGGGTATCATCAGTTAAGGATTAAGGAAGGCGACATCCCAAAAACCGCCTTTCGAACTCGGTTTGGACATTACGAGTTTGTCATCGTACCTTTCGGATTGACCAATGTGCCAGCAGTATTCATGAGCCTCATGAATGGCGTATTCCGTAAGTACTTAGACCGTTTTGTACAAGTCTTTCTAGATGACATCCTCATCTATTCCAAGAACGAAAGAGAACATGAGGAACACTTACGAGTAGTGTTGTCCTACCTTAGAGAGAAAAAATTGTATGGGAAGTTGCCAAAGTGTTCCTTCTTTCAGAAAGAGATCCACTATTTAGGTCATATCATTTCCGGTGAAGGAATCTCTGTAGACCCAGAAAAGGTAAAGGCCATTATGGAGTGGCCAGTGCCGAAAAATGCCCATGAGGTGAGAAGCTTCATGGGGCTAGCAGGTTATTATCGGAGATTTGTGGAAGGATTCTCAAAAATAGCGAAACCCATCACCACTTTTCAATGCAAAGGGGTCAGGTATGAATGGACAGAAGAATGTGATAGTGCATTCATTGAGCTTAAGAGGTTACTAACTAGTGCGCCAATTCTACAAGTGTCGGATATGGAAAAGGACTTCACAGTATGCATGGATGACTCAAAGAAAGGGTTGGGGGCCTTGCTATTGCAGGATGGAGGAGTGATAGCTTATGAATCAAGGAAGTTAAAGAAACATGAAGAGCTATACGTGACTCATGATTTAGAGTTGGCAGTTGTAATGCTAGCTCTAAAACTTTGGAGGCACTATCTTGTTGGGTGAAAATTTGAGCTTAAAGTTGGCACGTGTGTTTGTAAGTGAGGTTATCCATTTGCACGAGATACCTAAGAATATCATTTCAGATAGGGACTCTAGATTCACTTCTAGGTTTTGGACAAGTTTGCAGTCAACATTGGGGACTCAATTGAACTTAAGCACAACTTATCATCCTGAAATAGATGGGAAAATTGAGAGAGTAAATCAAGTCATGGAAGACATGCTTAGGATGTATGTCATGGATAATCAAACCCAATGGGAGAAGTACCTACCTTTGGTAGAGTTTTCCTACAATAACAGTTTTCATAGCTCCATCGGAATGCCACCCTACAAAGCTCTGTATGGAAGGCCATGTAGAACACCATTGAGTTGGGATAGACTAGAAGATCGAGTAACTGTTGGGCCAGAATTGATTCAAGAGATGGAGGAACAGGTGATTCAAATTAGGCAGAGACTAAAGGAAGCATAGGATAGGCAGAAAAGTTATGCGGATGCACATAGGACCGACCAAAGTTATGAAGTGGGAGACCAAGTTTTCATTCATATCACGCATAATAAGAGTACCATGCGGTTCGGGAAGGGGACAAAGTTGTCACCTCGATTTATAGGATCGTTCAGAATCCAAGAGAAAATTGGACCCGTTGCCTATCGTCTCGTACTGCCACCCCACTTGCATAAAACTCATAATGTTTTCATGTATCTGTTTTACGTCATTATGTTGCTGATGAATCCCATAAACTAAATTGGAAGGAATTGCAAGTATTGTACATGGGAACCCTCACGGTAGAACCGTTACGGATATTGGACCATAGAGTCCGACAGCTCAGGAACCGTCTGGTAGACCAAGTTAAGGTCCAATGGGACAAGTATAGTCCAGGATCTGCTACTTGGGAATACGCCGAGACATTACGACGAGACTATCACTCACTTTTTTGACCACCTCGAGAATATGTTTCTCGAAGGTTGGGTGTATGTAACACCACTTTTGACTTAGACAACTAGGATTACCTGAGGCCTATATACTTTATTTTCTAGTCACAGTGAAGCTATTAAATGATACACTTAAACTTTAAAATGTATGAACTTTTATTAATGTTTAAATGTTATTGATGATGATGTATGTAATGCGATCTACTATGTGAATGTAAATTTTACGAATGTTTAAATGTTATTGATGATGATGTATATGATGTGACATATTGTGAGAATGTGAATTTTATGAATGTTTAAATGCTATTAGAATGATGTTGGATATGATGCAATCTATTTTGGTAAATGATAATCTTATGAATGGGTGTCGAAATTGAATTATGGGATATTATGAGATCTATTTCTAACTGGAAAAATTTGATGTTAAGTTGTTGATACAAGGATACCAAATAGAAATGATGATTGTGTGCAATTACATGATGATAATGCATGGAAATGTATGAGTTTGTGTTACAGACTAATCTACAGGTTATGGGCTACGAAATAGCCAACATAATGATGATGAAAGTGGATATCATGACCACTAGCCGAGAAACATTATAGTAAAAATATTTGTATGTGAAATTATATTGGTTGGATGCATTGCTATGATATGTGGACCAGTGTAGGATTTCAGGTGATGAGACTACCCAAAACCGAATAAACGATGACAAAACCCCCAGCAACACGGTGCCACTATATATTCCATTGTAGGGTGTGGACCCTAGTTATGATTAGGAGG
>SNQJ01S0249915.1:2867-12900 GCA_010110895.2 Picea sitchensis
ATAATCTAATAACAACATATTCATACATAACTTCTATATTATCAACAAAGTTCTCAAAGGCTCTCAACTTTTTCTCATCTATAAAATGATCCTCTCCAATAAACTGGGGAAGATCCTCAACAAAGTTGGGAGGGTAAGGATGGAGGTGATATGGCAGCCTGAGAGGTTTAAACATATTATGTTTGACTCTATAATGAAATTCTATGGGCTGAAAATGAGGTTTAACAAACTGATTACAAAGCTCAACAGTGATGGTAATAGGTGATGAGATCCGAGAAGGAGATAAATATGTTTGATCATCCTCATGTTTACAAGGGTGATCAAATTCAGGGAATACTTGAATACACACATCATCCTCCTGAATAGGCTAAGGTGAGAAGACATGATCAACATCTACAACACAAGCAAAAGCCATGTCTTCTTCTTCCAAGGATGGATATATAAAGGAAGGCTTATGATCATTCGAATAGACAAAGCAAAGGATAATCCTCTTTATACGTAAAGGGAAAGAGAGAAATGAGTTGATAAAGAAAAACAAGAGTTCATGGAGAAAGTTCATAAGATGATACCTTGTCATCCCCTTTCATATGGTCATCTTTCTGTTGACAGGATCCTTCCTCCAGTGGAGTCTTTGATATGGATTCACCAGGTAGATGATTAAAGTCAAATTTTTTTGTCCCTCTCTTGTCTACCATCAAGAGTTGGATTTATGTCATTCTCCCAGGAAAGATTTCTTCACTTATCATTTCCTCGGCAGTGGTGCCAAAATGTTATCTCTCCAAGAGTCACCCTAGACTGTATATCAGGTGAGCTTGGTAACATAGAGGTATGATTTTAATGAGTAGAATTATCAATGATGGATCAATCTATGGATTGTGAACACTTGCATTCATGAGACAATTAGGAATGTATTCTAGCAGAATTAGCTTCACATGAACTCAATCAGATACTAAAAAGGTTTAAATGAATATGGAGAAGTGCTACAAACTATAAAATCATACATACATTAGGTACACATGAAGATAAATATATAATAATGAAAAGGTACATTTTCATACTTATATCATTAATGCAAGGAAATATAGGCTTCTCTCAATCATCAAATGAAACAAGAATGATGTGAATCAGTCCCCAATGGAAAAAATACACAACAAGTAGATATGAATAAGGAAAATCTGATTTCATTCACTAAAGAATCAAGAAGCTAGAAATATAGTATTTCAAACCTCAAGCTATACAAGTCTTCTCAAGTCTTCCAGATTGAACCACCCTCTCTAGATAATTCTAACCCTTCTCTAATATTGTACCATCAAATATATATCACTATAGGTCATTTCCAGCTCACCAATTCAAACTCCAACCCCTTTCCCAAAATATAAACAATTACAAATAGAGAGTGACATGTTTTAACTAATTTCTTGCTTTTTAGGAGGAAACATTATGAAAAATAGGCTTCAAAATGCCACTTGTAATTCTCAAACTATAACATATGTGTAAAATATGAGAATGGTTTTTGTAGATAAGATCATTATAAAGAAAAAAATCTCTCGGTTTCTTGAAATTCATCTCCATCTAGCTGGAATACGTGTCGCAAAAACATGTCTCAAACAATAAATCATGAAAATTGAAAAAATAGGGCTCAAAGATTCCTTTAAATCTCCCATTACGTGACAATTTTATGAAAAATGAAAGAGTTTAATGTTCTTGGGTCTGTTCTTGACAATAACCTCCTTTGGATTTTGAAAATTCATCCGCGTTCACCCAAAAATCCTCCTGGAAGTCAACTAGTCAAAAATATCAGTTCAACAGTCCTAGAACAGAGTTTCCACAACACATTCTGCAACACATCTTGTAGTGCATTTCGTATCGCCTGTCTCAATTCAGAGTTCATGTGTCAGTTCACAATGCCAAAGGAAAATCAAGTGACCACACTCCTTCCTGACCTCCAAACAAGACAAAAAATCTCATGGAGGACCTGATGACCCTGAGTTTGATGCTGGTAATTTTGAATTTGCACTAGGATGCCTGCAACCTATCCAACCTACAACCCTCTTCTTCCACTAGTTCACAGCGCCAGATCAAACATAACTTGCACACTTGAATGTATTTATAGTGACAAAGGGGATACATTAAGTACAAAAATCTTATGTGTTAACAAAACCAACATAACATAAAGTTAAATTTTAAAGACCGAAGTTGTTCCTCCACAATACGCCTGGATTTCAACTAACCCATAGCAATATTTAATACAAATTTCAGGTCCACTAGAGTTATGGCCCACCATAAGATAATTCAATATCTGCAATGAATACAAGTCATCCGATCCATGATCGGATCCCAAAGACAACTCAACACTATATTTGATTTGAATTACGGGTACAGGTCTCGACGTTAACCTGTGTGCATATACCTTCACGACAATGGATTATGATTGTTCAATCCTGATCGGATTTCAAACTCAAACTTACAGTGGATTCAATTTATAATTTTGGGTTCACTCAACAAGGGATTCCACCATGGCAATTTTGGGTATTTGTTATATTCTTTGCATGCGTGTGTGTGTGGGCGCATTAGATATGACAACTACGTTTGATGATCCCTCATACTAGTGCTTTATTTGTGTCGTGTGCATCGGGCGCTTTCCTAGGGGGGTCCCAAAGGGGGGGTATGTATTCCCCCCCCCTGGTTACACACAACGTTCAACAATGGACGGTAGCCCGGGGCAACACCCTGAAAATGTTTTTTTGGGCGGTTTTTGCTATTTTTAGCAGATTTTGCTATTTTTAGCGGTTTTGTAAATTAATCCTAGATTAAGGGATTAGGGTTTTGGTATCTATGGAATACCTAAAAACATTGTATATATTGTATGGTTAATGGTGAAATTCAACATAATGAATATAAGAAAGGTTTTCCCGGTTGAGGGTTTCTGGTATAAAATCTCTCTATACTCTGTGTATGAGCCATTGATCAAATTATGTTTTTTTTAAGAATCTATATGCATTGCTTTACTTCACAGGTTTAAAACTTACATGTGGTATCAGAGCTCATGTTTGGCCTCAGAGGGACACATTTTTTGTTGAGGGTTTGGCTCGGTCTTGATAGATCAAGTTTATCTTGGGTCTGTGATAAACCTGGGTTTAGTGGGAGCTTTTGAAGTGGTGATTTGAGTGCAGAAAGAGGAATGGTGAGTTCTTCTAGAATCGATATAGAGAAGTTCAACAATACAAAATTTGAGCTATGGAAGCTGAATATGGAGGACCTTATTGTATACAAAAAACAATGGATCATTGTGGATCTTGGTACACAGCCTACTAGTACACCGTCTACTAGCACACAGGCTACTGGTACACAACCTACCAGTACACCACCTACTGGTATGTCGAAGGAAGATTCGGAGAAGTTGGACAGAAGAGAAAGGAGTACTATTCGACTCTACCTGGCAGATTCGGTTTTGTTGAATGTCTCAAGAGAATCTACAGCCAAGAAACTATGGGATAAGTTGGGGAATTTGTATCAATCAAAGTCCCTGGTAAACAAGTTGTTTCTTCAAAAGAAGCTATGTCATCTTAGGATGGAAGATGGAGATTATGTGACAGAACATCTAAATGCATTTAATACTCCGATAAGTCAACTTCTCTCAGTTAATATTACAATTGCAAAAGAAGATAAGTGTATTATTTTGTTATGTTCTTTTCCAGACTCTTGGGATAATCTGGTTGTAGCAATAGGTAGTACCAGTCAATCTACATTGAAGTATGAGGATGTAGTTTCATCCTTGTTATCTGAAGAGATGAGGCGAAAAAACATGGATGGTCACAGCACATATGTTTTATTTGTAAGAGGGCGTACCCAAGACAGGAACCCTGGTAAGCCTTCAGGGTGGAGATCTAAATCTACAGGTAGATCTAAGTCTCTAGGAAAATCTTTGAGTAAATGTTGGAAGTGTGGTAAAACAGAGCATTATAAGAAATATTTCAAGTCTAAGAAGGTTGAAAAACCAAAGGGATCTGATAGCACCTCTTCCACAGAGGCGAAAAACTCCACTGAAGAAGGAGGTGATGTTTACCTAGCATCTACAAGTACATATGTAGACCGTGATGTATGGTTGATCGACTCAGGTGCGTCATACCATATGACTCCTCACAGGGAGTGGTTCTCTGAATATGAAAATTATGATGGTGGTGATGTATTCCTAGGAGATGACTTGACATCAAAAATCTTGGGACGTGGAAGGGTTAAGTTGTTGTTAAAAGATGGAAGGATTAGAACACTTCCTGGGGTTCTGCACATTCCAAAACTGGCCAGGAGCCTAATATATGTAAGCAAGATGGATGATGCAGGAGTGGATACTGTATTTGGAAAGAACACTTGGAAGATGGTACGAGGAGCAATGGTGTTGATGAGGGGATTTCAGTGTGGAACTCTGTACAAGTTGTTGGGAAGCATTTATACTAATGGACGTAATAGTTTTGTTGTCCCTGAACAGAGAAATAAAGAAGACAAGACCAATATTGTCCCTGGAAAGAAGACCATGTTGTGGCATCAAATACTAGGACATATTGGAGAAAAGGGCCTTCGAACACTACATGGTAAAGGTATGGTTGAAGGTGTGTCTAATTTCACTCCGGATTTTGATTTCTGTGAACATTTCATATATGGTAAACATAATCGAGTAAGATTCCCATCTGGTGTTACAAGAGCAAAGGGGATCTTAGAGTTGATACACAATGATGTGTTTGGACCTGTTCCTGTTCCATCCCTAGGTAAATCTATGTATTATGTTTCATTCATAGATGATTTTTCAAGGAACACATGGATTTATTTTCTTAGAAAGAAATCTAAGGTATTTGATAAATTTAAAGAGTTTAAGGTTCTGGTAGAAAATCAGACAGAGAAGAAAATAAAGGTATTGAGAACAGATAATGGTGGAGAATTCTACGGAAATGAATTCGAAGAATTATGTAAGAAGTGTGGTATAGCAAGGAAAAAGACTACTCCATACACTCCTCAACATAATGGAGTTGCAGAAAGGATGAACAAGACATTGATGGAAAAAGCAAGGAACATGCTCAGTGGTGCTGAGTTAGGACAAGAATTTTGGGTAGAGGCAGTGGGTACAACATGTTACCTGGTCAATCGATCACCTTCATCAGTGTTGGATGATAAAAATACACACGAGGTATGGTCTGGAAATAAACTCTCTCTTCAACATATTAGAGTGTTTGGTTGTGATTCTTATGTACATGTTCCAAAGGAAAATAGGAGTAAGTTGGATAAAAAGTTTGAAAAGTGTATCTTTATTGGTTATAAATATGGTGTGAAAGGTTATAAAATTTGGAACCCAGAAACCAAGAAGATTGTTTACAGTCGAGATGTTGTGTTCAGAGAGGTAAAAGATGTGTCCAAACAAGAATTCCTACCAATGCAAGACGAACCTGAGAAAATAGAGCTTGAGTTGGATGATGCAAAATCTAAATCATCTGAAGAAGAGGAAGCAAGAGAAGAAGAAAAAGAAGAACCTCATACCCCAGTATTGAGGAGATCAGTAAGAGATAAAAGGAAACCAGAAAGGTATAGTCCACCTAAATTTTGTTCAAATTTTTCTTTATATATTACTGATGATGATCCCAGAACTATCAGGGAAGCAGTGAATTTAGAGGATAGTAAACTATGGAAGAAGGCCATGGTTGAAGAAATGGATGCCTTGGATAAGAATGAGGCATGGGACATAGTTGAGTTTCCAGCTGGAAGAAAATCTATTGGTAGCAAATGGTTGTTTAAGAAAAAGTTTAATGCACAAGGTAAAGTGGAGAAATACAAAGCTCGGTTAGTAGCAAAATGTTATTCCCAGGTAGAGGGAATTGACTTTGGTGAGATATTTTCTCCTGTTGCTAAGTTAAATTCTATTAGATTTATTTTATCTATTGTTGTTTCTTTTGATCTTGAAGTGGAATAGATGGATGTGAAAACAACATTCCTACATGGGGATCTGGAAGAAGAAATCTATATGAAGAAACCAGAAGGCTTTGTAGTGAAGGGAAAGAAAGAGTTGTTTTGTAAGCCAAATAAGTCACTATATGGTCTGAAGCAATCACCTAGGATGTGGTACCAAAAGTTTGACACATACATCCTTGGATTGGGATTTGTAAGAAGTTGGGTTGATCCCTGTGTATATTCCAAGCAAGTTGGTAATCACTTCAGTTATGTAGTGTTGTATGTTGATGACATGTTGTTGGTAGGAAATAACATGGATGTGATCAAGGAGGTGAAATCGCAGCTATCCTCCAAATTTGACATGAAGAATCTCGGTGTTGTTAACTTCATTCTGGGAATGGAGATTAAAAGAAATCGTGCAAATAGGAAACTTTGGTTGAATCAGAGAAAATATGCTGAGATGATATTGCAGAGGTTTAATATGCATGGGAGTAAATTGGTCAAGGTTCTTATTCCTATAGGTGTAAATTTATCTGTAGATCAGTGTCCCAAGACATATGAAAAAGAAGAGGGCATCTCCCATGTTTTGTATGCCAGTGCAGTTGGCAATTTTATGTATTCAATGGTCTGTACTAGACCAGACATTGCACATGCACTAGGAGTTTTGAGCAGGTATATGTCAAAACCAGGGAAGGAGCATTGGACAATAGTAAAAAGGTTCTTCAGGTATCTTCGTGGCACTACCAGTTATGGATTGTGCTACCAAGGAAGACCAGGATTGGATAAAGTGTTGGAAATACATGGCTTTGTTGATGCGGAATGGGCTGGAGATCTGGATCGTAGAAGATCTACAAGTGGGTATGCATTTAACCTATTTGGAGGAGAAATCAGTTGGATGA
The DNA here is from genome assembly GCA_010110895.2 of Picea sitchensis. Taxonomy (NCBI): domain Eukaryota; kingdom Viridiplantae; phylum Streptophyta; class Pinopsida; order Pinales; family Pinaceae; genus Picea; species Picea sitchensis. Next base: position 9,701 of record SNQJ01S0249915.1, read on the forward strand.
GAAAAAGATAGGTTGTAGTGGCACTCTCAACTACAGAAGCTAAATACATGGCATCCACTCATGCAAGCAAGGAAGCAATATGATTACAAAGATTGTGTTCAGGTATTGGGTTGGTATAACAAGCAGTGAGATTATATTGTGACAGTCAGAGTGCAATATTCCTGGCAAAGAACTGAGCTTACCATTCGAAGACAAATCATATTGATGTACAATATCACTTTGTGAGAGACGTGGTTGAGGAAAAGGAGGTGTTGCTGGAAAAGGTTGACACTTTGAAGAATGTTGCAGATTCATTGAAAAAGTCTATGAGCACAGAAAATTTCTCCTGGTGTAGAGTAACAATGGGCATTTCTGCCCTGGATTGTTGACTATATAATCCCTGGACCCCTAGATGCAAAGAAAACAACAAGTGGGAGAATGTTGGGTATGTGTTATATTCTTTGCATGTGTGTGTGTGGGCGCGTTAGATATGACAACTGAGTCCGATGATCCCTCGTACTAGTGCTATGTTTGTGTCATGTGCGCCGAGCGCTTTCCTAGGGGGGTCCTGGGGGGGGCAGGTATGCCCCCCTTGGTTACGTGCAACACCCCGAATTTTTATTTTTGGGCGGTTTTTGCTATTTTTAGCGGATTTTGCTATTTTTAGCGATTTTGTAAATTAATCTCGAATTAAGGGATTAGGGTTTTGGTATCTACGGAATACCTAAAACCATTGTATATATTGTATGGTGAATGGTGAAATTTGACATAATGAATATAAGAAAGGTTTTCCTAGTTGAGGGTTTCCGGTATAAAATCTCTATGTACTATGCATTGTTTTACTTCACAAGTTTAAAAATTACAGGCATAACCAAATCTTTGAAATGTTCCCAATCGTCTGATATATGATCAATGGTTCCATTTCCATCTCATCAACCCTTCTCTCTTTAACTTGTTCGAGGTTTTTATTGCTTCATCAATGGTTATTATATACTCTTGGCTAAATCTGACGGTACATGTGCCTCATTAACTGCATTCAACCATTTACATTTAAATTACAATAGTTCTCTTTATAGGTTCGATCAACAGACCCTACGATCGACCTCCCTCATGATCACCTGCAACTTTATATATGTATATGTATATGTATATGTATATGTATATGATCACCTGCAACTTTATCACACGCAGATAATATTAGTAACTTATAAAACCAAGACCTACAATACTCGTTTCCTCATTAACAATCCAACCAAATGTATATTTCTCTACCATCGGATTATACAAAACCAAACATAGAATTCTCAAATCAAACAATATTCATTAGATATTTGATATTCACAAGATGCATAAATTCCACACATAGAAATGACAAAATCTTATTTTTCATTAATAAAACATCTATACATAAACAATCATGATCTAATTTTCTGAGATTTCAACTCAGTCACTTATGGTCAGATCTCCTCTCATTTTCCCATCTCTCTCTCTCTCTCTCTCTCTCTCTCTCTCTCTCTCTCTCTCTCTCTCTCTCTCTTAAATACCCATAGGCTTACATACATACTCTCTCTCTCTCTCTCTCTCTCTCTCTCTCTCTCTCTCTCTTAGAAAAAAAAATAAATGAAATTAGGGAAACAACTCCCTTAGTAAAATGTGTAAACCCTTAGGTTTTAATGTACACTTTTAACTTGAGAAATTATGCTCATGCATCACTTAATATGGCACTTGGATGGACAATCCTTAATTCGTTTGGGACTTTGGCGCTCTGGGACTCTGGGACATTACAATTCTCAAGTCGTTCAACTCCCCCATATTTTTATCCATCGAAGCACTTACCCTATCGTTCCATTGTTTAATTAGACGTTCACGAGGAATCCTGGAGGGTCTTAAATCAATGACCCACATGAATTCTCTACTCCAGGACTCTGAGACATTGCCACTCACGAGTTTCTCAACTCCTCTGAAGTTATACCTACTGAAGTAGTCATAAAGTGACGATGACCTCTTACCATCAGTTAACCCCTCCACTTACTCTCTCCTTCCACTAGATTAATCCTATGGCTAGGACTTAATCAAGTGTTGGAATGGACAGTTCTTAATCAATTCAGGACTTCGGTGCTCCGAGACTCTGGGACATTTCAAATCCTGAGTTGTTCAACGCTCCCGGAGTGATACTTGTCAAAGTTCTTATGCCATCCATCTAGTGCTTGATCTAATGGTTGCAAAAGGTCTCAAATGGATCTTAGATCAACATTTTGAGTGAATTTGCAACTTCGGTCTTCGACAATTTCGCTAGTAGAGATGTTGGACACCCCCGGAGGCCATATTCCTGGAAACGACATGGCATGTTGATGTCACCTATGGTGATGTGGACCCATGGCATGTGTGCCACGTGTCACTAAAAAATGAACAGGTTGGGGTCCAAAAAGGTATTGAATCCAGGTGACACGTTTCCCCACACGACATCCATGCCATGTGGCCTATGAAACATCATCAATCAAATGGATGATCCACATTCTTTTGCTCTAGATATGACGTATTGCATGATTTTGTGGATTGTGGATTTTCACTTCATGGTTTCGGCACTTCTCAGTTTAGACACTACGGGGATTTCCCATTCTTCAGCAATCGTCAAAGTGACGAAGTTCCAAAGTCCCAAAATTTTTCTATCCTTCCACTCCAGTTCTACGACTCACATTACTCTCAAATTCCTATCATATCAGATGATCAGTGGGACTTCGCAACTTCATCCTTCGAGATTTCTAGAGGCTCAAACTTCTTACATACGGAGGTTCAACGCCAGGTGACCATGATCAACGACTGAGATTTCACTCGATCTTCCCATCATATTGGACGGTTGGCAAGACTTCACGACATCGACCTCTTCACGCTTCTTCCTTGTCTCCAATAGTCGTCGAAGCAACGACGTTCCATAGTTTTCCTTCTCTTGCTTGGCTTCGATCAATGGATCTGATCACTACTGAAATAAAAAAGGGACAACCATGATTCTATGATCCTTTACAAATGATTGATGTCTACACGATGCTCTGTCTTATGTGTTATGTTTGCAACACTATTTCTCCTGAGCTTTAAGATCGCAAGGACATATCCATTTTTAACCATAATACCCTGTCCACAATTTCATCCCATACCAGTCTGGTGTTTCAACTTGAATCTATGATACCAATCTATAATGTACCCATCCATCCCTAGGCCAGGCT
>SNQJ01S0249916.1:0-12977 GCA_010110895.2 Picea sitchensis
TGCATCAACAAATGAGGTCTTTTCTAACTTAGATCAAAGTTTTAAAGAGTAAGGTGGATATAAGGAAGACTTTAGTGAGAAAGATGAAGTAAATATGCTATAGCATCATGCATTACTAGCAGACCAATGAAGAAAAAGATTTAGACACAAGAACTTATTTAATCAAAGCTTAAACTTTGAGAACAATTATAACAACATCACAATCAAACCTCCATTGAAATACAACTATAAAATATCAATTGAAACATTCAATGATAGTAAATTCAGAGTAAGAGAGAAGCAAGATGGAAGGAAAGAAGAAGACTTCTATAAGACAAAAAATCTCAAGTCTGATACACAAAAATCTAGGGTTGGCTCTGTTACATCAGTAGATTACGAAAATAGTCTCATCTCAGCCATTCCAACCCCCTCAATGATTTCCAATGCCTATGTCATATCCTAGGTTGTCAATGGAAACTTTAAAATTCGAAATCCCCCTCTTGAATATGATTCTAGGCCTTGGAAATAGGTGGCAACAGTAAAAGGGACAAGAATCCAACACACTGCTAATTTTCAGGATGTTGTTGGAAGGCATTAATAAATTGTTTCCAACTCACAACATTGGTGACGATTAAAATCGCAACGAGGAATTTGTCCTGCAAAGTATTGCTAAAGCCCTATTATTTAAACTATGCTAATAATATAATACTAGTAGGTGGGATCCCCTTGTTGACCGGAGTCTCAAATATAAACATATCACACATTTTTCTTCTACTATTTCAACGTTTCTTACACAGTCGTACATGGTTGACAATGCAGTCTTGGTTTTAGTTTGACATAGTAACAGGTGGATGCTGCATTTATAGAATGTTTATGCAATTCAAGGAATTATTTTTTTATCTTATGATGGGAATGTATTTACAATTGCTATGATTTAACCATGTCACAAATCATCATGATCGACTATTTGGCCACATATATACAAGAAATATGTTAGTGATAACATAACCAAAACAAAGGAATAAAACTTATGAAAAAATCCAAAAGGGAAAGGATCTATGTTTGAGCTATGTTAAGGATTATATGCAAATGGAAAAGTAAAATATGTTAGTGTTAGTCCTAAATATTATATGGTTGGTTAGTGTCTATGCGATTTTCATTTGATTTATTTTTGGCACATATAACATTGCAATACATATGATATAGCATAGAACTTGGCAAAGGTTAACGTGTGATGTTTGGGTGGTGCATTAGGAAAAGAATGTCGTCGTAGATTTCAATTGTTTGGGCATTGAAGACATGGTTAAATGATATGGTGATTGTTTAGTTGTCTTGTACTTCAAATTGAATAGGATAGGAGATGGAGATGATGTGCATTAAATGCACACCATTCCATACTCCCCCCATCAACCGTTACCCTAGCATTGTTCCTTGTTGCATTTTCGGTTTGTTGGTGGTTAAGCTCTACATTTTAGGCTCTTGGGAAGAAGAAATCTTGGCCATATCGCCCTTTTAAGCTCTTTGTTACAAGTATGGTTATTTTTCACTCCATCCATGAATTATGCACTATGTATGAATAAACAATGTCTTAGTAATACTTGGGTTTGCGTGTTCCTGAGAGTTTCAACTGTGTAAATATGTGATATTCCACTCTGTGATGACTCTAATTGTTTCATAATACAATCAAAAGAATTGTTTTTTTTTTAAGGTGTGCATTCACTGGCTGCTCTGTCGGTTTCAAATAGTGATGGGTCTCTATGGATATTAAGTGAATGTGGTATTATCACTCTGTATTAATGGTGGAGGGTTTCTTTCTGTGTATTATCATCAGTTGTTCCCTCACAGTCATGAGTATAACCCTATCCAGTCACATTCAGATTGATTTTTTGGTTGTTGTGTAATTTCTTTAACCTAGAGTCATGGTCGTGGGATCACTCTCATTGTTTTTCACCAAAGTACCCCAAGGTCCAGTCTTAGAGTGGCCATAATGTTAATAAATACTATATGGTTGTGGGGTATTTTAAGTTATACCTAGACATTATGCATCCTCACTGGTATTGTTGACAAATGGTTCGACTCTTAAGGAAGTGAACATAGAGGTTATATCTCTGTGTGTTCTTTGAATAACTGTCATAGTTCAGTTAACTTCGCCTCTCCTCTTCAAGCATAAAATGCACTATGTGCACTAGATTTTTCTACCCTAACCGTCATTGCTTTCCTCGGTGGATAACTATTGGTTCCATTGCCTAAGATGGGAGAAATAAGGAGATCTTGTGGCTTACTACCATGTCTGTATCGAAAGGCATTTTAGTTGTGGGTTATATGTCTTTGAATACCTCCATTTCTCTGTGATATTGTTAAATGAACACGCTCTTGATTTCCTTCTTGTATTGGTTTTCGACAGAGCATGATTTTAATCTCCAACTGTTCTTTCTCCTTCAGGCATCTTCTTGGTTGTCAAATATTGGTTTATCAGTGGAGTGGTGATGGATTTTTTTGTCTAGCCCCTATCTCATCTTTATATGATTAAATTGGTTGAAGAGTTGCAAATTGGGAATGAGTAATTATATACAATTGAGGGCTATTGTCTTTTTGTTATAACTCCATTCACTGTGTTCTTACAGTGTGGTATTAATTGCAAATTGGAAATTCCTATGGTTTTTCTAAGCCCGATCAGGGTTATAACTATTGTGGTGTTGGCACAGGGGCAGACCCAGGGTTCGACGATTCAACAACGCACCAAAAAAAACCTAACTATTGGCCCTTTCGGCAACACTTGCGAAGTAGGCGAAGTCTCACCCAAGGTAGAGGCAGTGGGGGTTACATGACTCAATTGTCTGTAACCAAGATGGGACACAGATATATGATTAAAACAATTCGCAGGGTACTTAGGAACAACATATATTAATTCAATAGCTTTATTCACATCGCAGATCAAACCCTAAGTACAGATCGACGCAGTAATAATGAAAAAATACACATCGCACTTAGCATCATAAGTCAGATCTAACACATTCAATATATACAAAGAATTAAACATTCATAGATCTATCTATCATTCATAACATTCATTGCACTAAGAAAATTCAAAGCATAAACATTATAGCATAAAGAAAACCATCAAAACAAGATTTACGTGGTTCACCCCAGTGTGGGGCTACGTCCACCAACGACTTCTTCTTCTTTATTAGCCTTTAATATCTTACATCCATCCGATCCTTTTCACTAAGCCACAGAGCCAAGCTTTGCTAGGAAAATGATATATGCGCTAAGCGCTAGATCCACCTTCCCAAACTCAGGTCAAGGCACAGAGCCAACTCCTCTATTACACACAAAGCCTTACATATACAGTCTGTTGCACAAAGTAACTCATAACTACTTTCCTCTTGCACGTATCTACTTACACCTCTTTCTAATCCATTACATCGCTACTTCTACATTACATTATTTCTTATTTATACTTTTACATTCGCTTACAAAAAGGATTAATCATGGGTAAACCCATGGGTTGAAATCCCCTAAACCCTAATACCCAAAACCCTAGTGATCCCCTTGTTGGGTCCACAAAACAAGTGAGATCCTGCGATCTCATCTCCGCCTAGGTGCTCCATCTTCGACCAGCCTGTGAAAGTCCAAAAGAGGTCAAACCTGACCAATGTTTCCTCAAAACTTGGTTGAGGGCCAACAGGCCCCCAATACTCACATGTGACTTGTCCTGAGTCACTCAGATCTGGGAAACGCTGCTTCGAAGGCATCGATCTTAGCTCGAGCTACCTCGACTTACTACTTCGCCTGAGCTTCCTTCTCAACAAACTCCTAGATTAATTTCTCTATAAAAGTCCCTTCCAGGCATTGTTCCACTGTTGCAACTACTTGGTCCAGTTGCAAACCTTGTACCTCGATCTCTTCAAACACCGTGCAGGCTTTATCCTGCACTGGTTGTAGCCTCTGTGTGAATTCCATTACTCTGCCCAGGATGACAGTAATCTGTTGCTGGACTGCACGTTGTTCTTGTGATATCTTCATTCTCTCGACTACAGTGAGCAATTTAATATATGTCTGAACTGGCAGTGCCTACTGTTGCGCCTCATGTAGCTGTGGTTATAACTTCCTAATCTATGGATCTTCCGTGAGGCATTCGTAGGTCTGTGCACTCCTATCGCTCAGTTGTTTTCATTCTGAGGTGAGATATCTTATCCTTCCAACTGCACTCTTAGCGGCTTCCTCCCTATGGTCACACACTTCCTGTAGAGTGATTAGAAGTGCTTGGATATCCAACTCCATTACCCTTTATTGAAGCTGCTGGATGGCCTCAATGAGCTTCAACACTTGAACCTCGACTGCCTTATGTTCCTCCTATGCCAAGCCTGGCACAGAGCGAAGTCCTTTGATCACCACTTCCTTGACTGCAGTCTGCTCTGTGACTAGCTATTTTGTTTCCCTCTGTATCTTTGCTTTGTCTTCCTTGAGCATCACTCAAAACTCATCTTTCTCATTTTCATAAGCGGTTACATAGTACTGCACAAATATTAATTGCTCTAAGATTTTCTCTTTATCTTTCTTGAGTGATTTTGTAGCCTTTTCCTTTTCCTCTTAGACTTGTTGAAGTCGAGCCTCTATTGCATATGCAAGTCTTCAAAGTTGGTTTGGCTCATCCCCCAACTCTGCAATCTCCAACGAGGAGGGTGAAATAGGTACTGGGCGGCTCAATTGAATGGCTCCCTGAATTTCCTTCAGTTCCTTCTCAACTCTTACGTACAACTCTTCTTTCTTCATGCGATATTTTTGTAAGAGGTCTTCGAACACGTCCTCCATTTCTTCATGGACGAGACCGATGTCATCCTCCTTGAGCATAGCCTCTAGCTAGGGCTTACTGGTGCAGGTATTCTTTCTTGCTGAAGGTTTCTGTAGAGAAACCTTCCTTTTGTTTGATGTATCTTCCTCGGTAGGGGGATCCTTCGGCGGTGTAGCTTTTCCTTCTCCTTGTTTTTCTCCTCCTTCCCCTCCTACTTCTTGATTTACTTCATCTCCTCCTCCTCCTATGGGTGAACCATGTCTACTTTCTTCTGAGGCATTGTCCTCCCCATCAGTCTCTATGTTATGAACTTCCTACTTGTTATTTTTCTTCTTCGCACTTGTCTATCCTGCATGATCGAACCAAGTGACCAAGGGGCTTCATATGATGTCAGTGTCGGAGAGTTATGCATCATCAACTGATACTAGGAAATCCGTTGGCCACTCCTTCATGATCGGTTCCATGTCTTCGTCGGTCAGCTTATAATAGGACTATAATTATTCCTTACTCTCATCTTTGCACGCAGTGATATAAATAAAGTGCGGATCTGCGTGGAACTTAGATAGTGGTCTGTACTGGTGCAATGTGCACGGTGTCATGCATGGGAATGAATTTATGGAAACCTTCAGTTGTTGATAGTATGCGTGGAACACTGTGTTCAACTACCATTGCTTCGACATGTCATTCGTATACCATAATGTTGAGAACCTTGTGGCCAATAGATTCGATGGTTCAATCTCCAGGAAGGTTGCTCCTTCYGACATTTGCCAAGTGAAAAATTCAATCAGTACAAGTAGCCAACTAAAGTGGAACTCATATCCCTGATCCTGTGCTTCGCGAGAGTCTTTCTCCAGCACGTTGATGAGGTAGATTTCCCAATTCATCTGCATCCCCTCCACACATTTCCTTGTGAGTTCCACCATGAACCCGGTGACCTGCATGGGGCGATTCTTTCTTACAATATTTCCAGCTATAATTTGACAAGCGAGGTGCACTGTCCCATCCTTGATAGAGGCTACCTTGTAGCATCCCTTTCCCTTATCAAATTCATCGTATGACTCCTTGATGTGTCGTGTCAGGGAGGGATCTGAGGTCTTCTCTGGGTAGAACTACTGAGGTTCAGGTCCCTGCATGCTCAGTCCTGTGATCAGGTGGATCAATGCTGGATCCATAGTAATGCACCTGTCGAGACACATATATCCTCCATGATATCACAACAAGAGGAGTTTAACGCAAGTCTGATGTAGGATAAAATGAGGGATCACGGGTAGAAAAAAGTGGTCCTGGTGTAATGCTCGACAGGTTAAGTAAGAAAGTGTCGTAACAGATTCCTCGAATGGAAAATAATGCCTCAATTAATGTGAATTTGTCCGTTATGGCGCGGTCTCAACGTCTAACGATGATCTATCCACCCATAAATATGTTTCCTAACCATTCCAGAGCGTCTTTCTAATGGTTGAGGCGTCTCCAACAGTCATATATATTCACCAAGGAGAAGTCCCATTCTGTGTCATTCTGATGTCTCAATGAGGTTCAGATCCTGCAAACCTGCCTCCTATGAAGTTCCAATCTATTAGATCTTCCATCTATTCTATGTAACTTCCTGTAGATTTTCCAACTTATCCTTCTTCTTACTGAGCTTCCTTGCCTTCTTTCTTGTGATATTAGTCTCTCTAACTGTTTCTGGATTTCTCTTTCCATTATTATTCTTATCTTCTCTTAGTGAAGTGACTTTGCACTGCTCATGTGCTCTCAAAGGGTTTGAAGTTAATATCCCTTCTCTTACTATTTCTTGGGTGGATATATTTCTTTCTTGTATGGATATGTCCTTCAAACCTTCTTGCATTATTTCAACCTCTATAGCTAATTATCTTCTCTTCTGTTGCTTCGACTCAACTTCTCGTTCTTCTATCAGTCGAACTACTTTGTTAGCTATGGAATCCCTTAGTTCTTTCTTTTTATTTTCTGTATATTCTTCCTCTGATTTCCTTCTGATCTTTTCTTTCTCAATCCATTTCTTACCTAGCAAAAGGGGAAAATGTTGTTCTCGACAAGCTTAATGACTTCAAATTCCTCTTCAGTCGATGTTCCATGAATGATAACAAGTACATTAGTAACTCTTCCACGTAAGTTTATCATATTTCCTTTAAACAAGCCTATTCTTCCCAATGAAGGTGCCATAGTGGGCTTTCCCAAAATTTCCCAAGTGTCTTCTGTCATGATATTCACTTGTGTATCCTCATCCAGGACACAGTCTATGTCGAAGTCTCCTATTCTTGTATCTATGCATTGTTTTTCTTTCATGATCTCTGGTAAAATGACATCTTTGTGATCATTCAATGCTTCTTTTAACTATACTAGTGTAGTCTGAACTTTCTCTTATTCTTTCTCTTCATGATTCTTTAATACGCTCTTAGTCTCTTGACTTCCTTCATAGTTTTCTTATCTTAGGTTCATCCTTTCAACTTTAGAAATCATCCTTGGGTAATCCTCAACTTCATGACCAATAATTTTACAATAAAGAAAAATAGGACCTATACCAGGGCATTCCTTAGAAAGATGCCCCAGTCTTCTGCATTATAACATAATGTCAATCCCCTCTTTATCTTGTAAGTTCCCCAACTTCTCCTGTACTGTGCACTAGGATCATAGTGTTGGACCTGCAATTTGCAAAAATTCTTTCTAGGTTCTTGCATCCATTAATTAGTCCAAAAATTCTTTCTATGCATAGAAATAACATATCTTTATCTATTTCTATTAGCTTTACTTAGATCAACTTTTTCTTCTAACTGTTCCCTAGCTTCCAGAATAGGAAAAAATATATCAAACATACCTAGATTCATGCTTTCGAAACAAAAATTTCCACTTATCTTGCTTTATCCAAGCACATAGCTTTACCTTTTTCAAGATCTTACCTCTTTTCTTCAGATCGGGTTTCTTTCTTAGCACAAGGCTTCGCAAGTCAAGTAGAATACTGCACACTGCAACAGTAGATCTATGCACAAAGATTCTCTTTTCTGCAGTTCCCAACAATCATAGTTTCAGGTCCCGAAAAAAGAACCATTTGTTGGCACAGGGGCAGACCTAGGGTTCAACGCTTCAACATCGCACCAACAAAACCTTAACTATCGGCCCTTTCAGCAACACCTGTGAAGCAGGCGAAGTCTCACCTGAGGTAGAGGCAAGGGGGGTTATAGGAATCAAGTGTCTATAACCAAGATGGGGCACATATTTGTGATTACAACACTTCGCAGGGTACTTAGGAACAACGTATATTAATTCATTAGATTTATTCACATCGCAAATCAAACCCTAAGTACAGATCAATGAAGTAATAATGACAAAATACACATCGCACTTAGCATCATAAGTCAAATCTAACACATTCAACATATACAAAGAATTAAAAATTCATAGATCTATCTATCATTCATAACATTCATTGCACTAAGCAGATTCACAGCATAAAAATTATAGCACAAAGAAAATCATCAACACAAGATTTACGTGGTTCACCCCAGTGTGGGGCTACATCCACCAATGAATTCTTCTTATTTATTAGTATTCAATCTCTTACATCCATCCGCTACTTTGCACTAAGACACAAATCCAATCTTCTCTCTGGATAGGTGATCTACGCACTAAGCACTAGATCTACGTTTCCAAAATTAGGTCAAGGCACAGAGCCAACTCCTCTATTACATGCAAATCTTTACATATACAGTCTGTTGCACAAAGAAACACATAACTACTTGCCTCTTGCACTTAGCTACTTACACTGCTTTCTAATCCCCTACATCGCTACTTCTACGTTACATTATTTCTTATTTATACTTTTACATTCGCTTATAAAAATTCTTAATCATGGGTAAACCCATGGGTCAGCATCCCCTAAACCCTAATACCCAAAACCGTAGTGAACCCCTTGCTAGGTCCACAAAATAAGTGATATCCTGCAATCTCAGCTCCGCCTGGGCGCTCCATCTTCGACCAAACTGTCGAAGTCCAAAAGTGGTCAAACTTGACCAATGTTTCCTAAAAACTTGGTCGAGGGCCAACATGTGGAAATGGTGACTGTGTGTAATTGGTTATGTTCACTGTGCATATATTATTGAATCATCGTGCATATTGTAAATGGTTATATTGACAGTAATTAGGCTCAAGTTTTATGTTGACTGTGGTTTCGTTGCAAAATCTTATTGGTTGACATGATGAAGATTGTGTGTAATCGAGCATGTTTTGGAAGTCTGTTCGTATTTAAAAAAGAGACCTGTGCATATTTTAATTGGGAAACGATTGTAAATTGGAAGACAATGGATGTTTTTATTATAGTGATGCATTATGGGATAGAGGTCGAACATATTGTTGTGTGTTTAAAAAAAAAAGGGAAGGTAAAGAAATAAAAAATCAATGTTTTCTTAACAAGACTGTTGAAATGGAAGGTTTGTTTCGATTTTGAGTAGATTGCACAAAATTGAGAAATTTTGGGAAATTTAAATGTTGGAACAATGAACAGTTTAATATACAATAATTGTTGGTATGGTGTTGGTATTTTTGGATTGATTTTAGTACAGAGTTATGATTATTGATTACTTAATTTGTTTTATGAACAATATCCATTAATTTCCCCATGATTCTCTCACTTTTCTGCACATTACGAACCCCCTCACATTCACAGATTCACTTTGCACACCATGTTCTTAAAATTAAATTATAATTAAATGAAAACTTTGTATTATAGCAGTTGAAGGATGAGACATAGATGAGTTACAATTGAGATGTTTTTGTTATTACAACATAGTTGATTGTTGATGATTTGTTGAGCAGTAATAATGATCTACCCCCTTTCATTTTATCACTTTTCTCTCAATACAACCCCTCATATATCCTAGAACCCTTATTCAACCCCTGTTCATGACAAGTATTAAACAATTTTTATGGATTGGATTGAATGAGTCTAATGTGTTGTTGAGCCAAACTTTGTTTCATATTTAAAGAGATGTCATGTTTTTTTTGATGAAGAAACTAGTTGCTAATAAACGTTGCATACAAGAATGAGCTTCTTCAACAGAGGAATCCATGGCCAGAATAAAAGGGGAAGAGGAAATTGGAACATGGTCCCTAGAAGGCCAAGGTTTTCAATACATTTTGACGCAAATCCACAAGAGTTGAACCAACTTTTCCAAGCTTGGTTTTTCAACTGGATTGAAAAATGGGTAGTCCAACCTAGGCTAGAAAGACCTCCCTTACAACTCCAACATGTCCCTAGAATCCCAGTTCCTCCTCATGTCTCATTACAACTTGAAGTCCCCAAAAATGATGGATGGAAAGAGATTGTACATCCAACAGTCTCCCAACATCATGGCTAGCCCAATTTGTCTCTACTTGCTCCTCCTCCACTGGTTAACCCAATTGTCCAAGATGTCCCTGCACACTCACTTGTACAGTCTTCCCACGCAAGTAAGAGGCACAAAACTGAATCCCACCATGCACATGATAAATGAAAAGTTGTTTCTAGCCCCTCCTCTCCCTCAAGTGATTCAGCCAAATCCGTCTCTTCTCACATGCACTTGAGAGATGATTGCTCTCATGTTATCAGTGAGATTAGGCCTAAAGGCTCCACACAGTCTAAGGGTAATTCAGAGAAATCAAAGGGAAACAGTAGCAACAAAGGTAAAATATCCTCCCAAAGTGGCAAATATGGTTTTTGAGTGTATTTATTTATTGATTGTTGAGAATAGTTGACTACTGAAGTTTTCAGACAACACACTATTTTTAGATATTATATATTTTGGATATGGTTTAAAATATCGTTGACATTAATTTTCAAATTATGAGAATGATGATGGGAGCCACAAGGAGGGATGTGTTTGATTGATTGACTAGTTGTGTTATGTTTGTTAAGAAACTAAAGGAAGTCACAAGGGGTCCCACCTACTAGTTATTATTTATTAAAGACCCTTATTATTATTATATTAATTATTCCCCTAAACTAAAAGTTAGTTGAGTTTTACTTAACTTAACTAAAAGAGGTAATTTAACTACTTCAAATAATTTTGATTGATTAAAGGAAAAAAGAGAAGGGAGAACAAGAGAAGATAAAAGGAGAAAGCATACTAAGGTATTCTCTTGAGTTTTATTGAGATATTTCAGTTTTCATTCATTCTTTAATTCATTGAAAGCCTAATTCTCTTTTATGATAGAAGGGTCCTATTGTAGGCAACAAGATTCAAGGCCGAATTACATCATTCAAACACTTGTTTTTCAGAGGTGTTGATCTATCTTTGATAGTCTATGTAGAATTGTCTGTTTGTGAATTAAATTTCATGACTAATAAGGGATATTGTGCAGAGTCGAGTGGGAATCAATCTGTGGCAAGCTGATCCAACATTTAAAATTTATTTTTTTACTTTCTGTCAGAAGTCCTTTTGTATGGTTTTCATCGGGGACATCTAAGTTTGACTTTGGTCCAAACTTCCTCAGGGAAGGTTTTAAAGAGAACGATTCTTTTGATTTACTGGAATGAAATACGCGATTTCTATTCTATCTCATATGTGTTAAATATTAACTTGGTATTTTTTCTTTTGTCTCCACATTTAATTGTGCATCTATTATATTCAGAAAATTATATAAAATATTGATTTTTTCAGCAATCTTTTATTTATAAAAAATAAAGCCTAAGCCCTTGTAACCAATACTTGTGGATTAGGAGACTAATTTTGAGGCTATAAACATAGGGTGATATTCCCGTCTATCTTTCCTTAGCCAAGAAAGATCTGAAAATGCTTGAGTAAGATCATTTCATATCTTTTCCTCAACATTTATTTTGGCGACCATACTGGGGAGATCTTCCATATCTCTCTGGTTTATTTTATGCTTGATTATCATCGAATATATATACTTTTCATATTTTGAGTCTTTGAATGTTCTATTTCTTAATGATTGTACCTGTTGCAAGGAAGCCTAACATTGAGCCCGGTCTTCAAGATCAAACCAACATTTCTTTAAAATTGTTTAATACCATCTTAGATACTGCTAGAACCTGGGTTGAGCTTAATCACTCATGGGCAACAATTGAACAAGACATAAGTGCCTAATAATGTTGGGAATCTAGGTAAAGACAACTTAGGAATCAACCATAGCTTTATTTTTCCTTCAGTTTTTATCTTCTTTTCATGTCCTTAAACCCACGTTTTTCTAGGAGAAGAAGAGGATTATCACCAGAAATTAATCTTATTGTTGAAATAGGAAGAAGAAACGTTGTGTTGTCAACCCAACAAAGTGCTCTAAGGAGAACCCTATCTAACTCTTCCAGTTCATCTTTCTCTCCCTCACCTATCATCCACAATATGGAATCTAGTGGTGGCTCTGGTGGCACTAGAGGTGCTTCTTCATATCAAACTCCAGCTTCTTTAGTGATTGGTATCTTGTATAGTCACCAAGTCCCTTTCCAATCTACCACAAACCCCGCCAAAGTCATTAAAAAGTATGTTTTGTTTTAGTTTGAAGAAGATGCTACAACTACCCTGTAGCATGTTTCATCTCCTCTTAACCTAACACCTACTACTCATCCACTTCCTAAATTTAAAGAGAATCTCCCTAGGTTTTCATTTAATAACATTGTCACTAAGAATGAACACTTGGTGGCATTTTCTAATGACTCTCACAACATAGGATCCAATGACAACCATACTTGTATGTGCTTATTCATCAATTCCCTTGAAGGGAAGGCTGCAACCAATTTATTTGATCTCCCTCCTAAGATTTTATATACTTGGGAGGAGTTAGTATATTGGTTCAAATATACATATGTGCAATCCAAAATCTCAGCCTAGAAGTTACGGGAATACATCAACATCACTTATAAGGATGGTGATACTGTCAAGTCCTTTACCTTGTGTTTCACCAAGTTATACAATCAAATCCCTAAACTCATTCGACCTCATAACCAATCCACTTTCATGCATTATTATAATTCATTACCTTCCCTCTATCATCATAGTCTTGAGGAAAAATCCATTGATAACCTCGGTTCCGCTCTGCATACTTGTTTAGAGTATGAAGAACAACTTGAAAGAACAAGTCTTCCTAAGGGAGATTTAGTTAAATAGAAAGACATGTCCGCCCTATTACATATTGTACAAGACATGAATAATCAAATGATAGCATATGAGTGAAAAGGAGATGTCTCCTCTCTTACCCC
>SNQJ01S0249918.1:0-12900 GCA_010110895.2 Picea sitchensis
ATACATTTGTTTATATAATGATTCAGATCCTGAAATTTGTATTCAAGTGACAAAACATATCCGAGTATCTGCGGTTAAAAATTCATCTTGTGGGTCGTTGTATTATGGGAGTTACACTCTGTGGAAAATAGGGTTTGTGGCCAATCCTGAAACTAGTCAAAATCAGGTGGTTTGGGTAAAAACGTCATAAATTCTTCATAACAGATCCAAATTCTGTGAGACCAAATGTGTTGGTTAGGGTACAGTCTTTAGTATGTTGTGTAACCATTTCATATCATTTCATAAAACATTTTGTGGGGGGAATGCTCTACAAGGTCACTCTCTAGAATAATCCAGAATTCAGCAAGGTATGCCATTTTTGCTATAACGCCTTTTTTGAGAGGTTCCAAGTAGTTCCACTTGGAGGAATTGCATAAAACACACTGAAGAACATCGTTTATCAGTTTCATATATTTATACATTATAGGTTCAAAGTTATGATTACTTCAAGTTAGGCTTGTTGACTAATCCAAAACTAGGCATGTGAGACTAAAGAAAAGTTTGATGAAAATGCTAGTCTCTTGTTGTTAAAGTTAAGAAAGGTTTGCAGGAATGTGATCAGATACACCAGGTCTATTACAGAGCTACAAATCAGATTTTGATGATGAAATTGATGAGGGATTTTGGTTGAGGTACATGTTGAGTACATGGTTGAAACAGTAGTTGATGAGTTGCTTTATACATGAGGTGTATAGTTGATGATGTTGGTAAATATTGTGAGTCATAGTTGATGAGTAGTTGACACATGATTGGTACATACTTGGTACATGGTTGGATGCACTTATTTGGGTACAAGTTGATTACACGATTGTGCATGGTTGATGCACTTGTTATAGTACAAGTTGATTCTGAGGTTGGTGCATGGTTGATGCACTTGTTTATGGTCTGAGTTGATTCTACGAGGTTGGTGCATGGTTGATGCCCTTGTTTATGG
This sequence comes from Picea sitchensis, assembly GCA_010110895.2. Classification (NCBI taxonomy): domain Eukaryota; kingdom Viridiplantae; phylum Streptophyta; class Pinopsida; order Pinales; family Pinaceae; genus Picea; species Picea sitchensis. The sequence goes on from SNQJ01S0249918.1 coordinate 974, forward strand.
TATAGGTTGATTCTGAGGTTGGTGCATGGTTGATGCACTTGTTTATAGTCTGGAGTTGATTACAATTTGATGCATGGTTCAGATTTGTGAATACGAGGGTTTACAGTGGTATATATCTACAGTGATAGTGTGGCAGTGGGTTCCATCATTCTACTTCTACCCGGTGGTGGAAGGATGCAGAGACAGAACGGTAAAGTTGTAACCACCTTTGGTTGTAGCCAAAGAACATAGGGAGTTGTAGCCTCCTTCTAGTTGTAGCAGAGGTGGGGGAGTTGGAGCTTCCCTCAGTTTATGCTTTGAGAAACTAGGGGTTGGAGCCTCCTTCAGGTTGCAATTTGGAAAATAAATGAAGTTGGTACTTCCAATGAATGTAATTCTCAATACATATAAGAAAAAAAACATTATGTGGTTTTCTATAACCAGTTTAGGTTTCCAAGTAAAGCTCTTGTTATGCTGTGTATGTGTATGATTGTTCATTTGTTCATTGCTTATTTACTCTGAGTTATTGGATAATAATGCTTCATTGATATAGAACTTGGATTATAGGTTAAAAGGGACTAAATTTCTCTATTAGCAGTTCATTCCCCTCTGGTAATCAGAAAACCTACTTCAACCTCCAGAATTAAAGATGAAATTATGTGAGTGAGGAGGGAATTTGTGTGTGGGAAAGTGAACAAATGTTACTTAATTTTAATAAGTTAGTTGTGAATTTAAAACATGTGTACTTCCTGTGGTCTTTACAAATCTTGGTTACCTATATTACTATATGTCATTGGTACAATCTTGAAGAATTTTAAAATCCCTAAAAAAAACTAGCATGTGGACATGTCAATTATACCAATCCTTTAAACTCCTAAAACTTTTATACTAAGAAAGATTTGAAAACTATCCTAGATTACCCAGGCATGTGAGATGTATGGCCCTATTACTTTGATCTTTAAACTCTCCCAGTGATGTAAACTAATAAAGTAATTTCAAGAAACTATCCCGATTTTGTAGCATGTGGGGCATGTATGGGCCCTTAAAATTTAAGATGTTTTCAAAGGAAAATAAACTAAGAGGAACCCTAGGGGGGCTTTGTCCCTCCTAAATATTTTTTAAAGGAGATGAAATGTCCCCTTAACCACCTTATGATTCTCAAGATCACTCTATGGTGCATGAGAAGAGCATACTCAATGATTAATGTTGATTTCTAATTCCCAATCAAAGTGTTTTTATATGTGATAGCAAATAATCTTAACTTAACTTTTACAATCAAACAAACCATCCATGTAGGCAACCCAAAAGCAAAAGCGGAGAAATATGGTTCTTTTTACCCTCTAATTGCCTATGTTTGACTAACCTTTAATATGGGAAAGGAATCTAAGTGGAGTGAATTTACAAATTGCATAAAAATATATTTTGAAGGCTAGGGCCTTCAAATCATCACAAAAATCTTACAATTTTGAAACTCTAGAGCCAGTTAGGCGGGTTATAGTTGAGATAGATCTTGGCGGTGGGTGCACAGTATGCGTAGAATGTGCATAGAACTGAAGACCTTTTGGTGCATAGTGCACAAAATGTACAAAGAACAAAAGTACTTAGAGCCATGATACTGCAGATAATAGCGTCTATGGGCTAGAAAATACATGCACATTCTAATACGTGTCGGGGGGGTTTAAGTGGAATTATCCTCCTCCATCCCCAAACTTAGCTCTTTGCAGGTAAAAGGCTAGGCTTGATTATATGGTTCTTACAAGGCAAATGGGTCAAAGAAGTTCTCTAAAAATCCCAAATAGGAGAAATTGACACCTTGTCCCAGTATAGTCCACCAATATGTAGGAATAACTTGGTTATATAAAGGCTTAGATCACATTTTTCATGTACTTGGGGTGATGTCCGTGTGATTAATCATGAGTATATTAAAAAACGTTTATGTAGTTAAGTGATTATTTCATATAGTCGATCCATACATCTGATAAAAGAAACACACAAATGGAAATGAATTAAATGACATGAAATAAACTAACACCTTAGGAAGAATTCCAACGCGGGAAATCCATATCTCATGAGTTAGGATTTTAATATTCCTTTTGTGATTGAAGCTATGTGAAATTCAAAATCATTCAACTCTAATCAACATTAAATATTTCCTAATTATTTCAAAACATTTCTATTCTAGAGAAATAGGAGCAATCAATTCAGGTATTGTGGGTGCAAGTGACAAACCAAGTTTAGCGGAAAAGGATATCTAAAAAAAGAAATCTAAAAAATCTAAATCCACACCAAACACCAACTAGTACAAAAAAAAACACAAGTAGAGGCTCAGAAACTAGTCTGGAAACATAGCTAATTGCAAAGCCAAGAATAATTTGCAAAGAGAGAAAAGCAACTTTACAAGAAAATATGCAAAAAACTCTCAAAATAAAATGAAATTTTCAACTCAGAAATCGTCCGTCAAGTGAAATGAGTTAAGAACATACCTTGCTTATTAATTTAGTTACCATTCAATACAAAACAAATCTGCAATTCTAAGATTGTATGATATTCAATTCTAAATGCTTTATGCGCCTCACACAGATTTGTATGCATTGTTGTCCCAAATTTCTTTAGAATATGAGGGTTATTCAGATCCTATGCTATGTTTATCAAATAGTTTATATCATAAATATTCAAGAAATGATATCAATCAATGCACTTTGTATTTCTTGTCATTTTGAAATGATCACATTACACTTCAAAAACCATTAAGCCTACCCTATCATATGAATTTCTAAATGCCTACAATCAAAGGGTAAGATCTCTGAGTTTTAATTTTCAAATCAAATGTAAAGAGCATAATCGAACTGTAATAAATTGAAAATAACAGTCAAGTATGTATGAATATATAAATAACATCAACAAAAGTCTTTATGAAACAAATACAAATATAAAATGTTGATCTAAAGACAGTAAAAAAATGTAAATCTAGTATTATACCTTATCTATAAAACAAAAAAACACATACCAAAGGATGGGGGACCTTTCAAAATTGGTCGGTGTTGTGGAAGAAGTCTACAGTACTAATGACTAATCCACACCATGTACATGAACAACTCTTTTTATTAGCTGAAAGCTCCAAGGAATTGCATGCACTCCTCCATATGTTCAATCTTCTTCACAACAATGAATAGATCTCCTCCATTAAAAAAAACGATAATAGATACCCCTCTCAACATTGTAGAACTCTTATTTGCCATGAAACTCATTGAAGAGAGGGATGGGATAGATCCACTTGCTCATATTTATTTCAAATTTACATTTTTTAGGCATAAATCCCAAAAATTTGGGTCTTAATGTAGTTTGGGTAGATTCAAGTTAGGGATCCACCATATCTTCCAAACTAATTCGAATTTTGAAACATTGCCCTCATTTTAATCAATATTTCATATTTTATACAAAACCCATATATTAGAATTTCTATATATGATAACATCTACATGGAAATTGGTATAGAGTTGGTTTAGGATTTTACAAGGTACATGTGATCATTTCCCCACGAGATGGAAATCCACACATGAAGATTATGGGTGAATACGTACAATTTTCACATGTCGATGTCATTGTGGATACAAAACCCATGTACGTGATTTTCCTCTAGAAGCATACAAATATTTTGAACTATAATCAAATTACTAGACAATTGTTGATATTGATACCGGATGACCTGGAACACTCTGGTACGGATGGTTTTTTGTAACATTCTAGTACCATATGAGATGAATTGCAAGTACCAAGTGACCTGAATTGTGAGTACTAGATGACATGGAATATGGGTAGCGGATAGTGTAGGTATTGGTCATTTGTAGAAGACATACAGTGGGATGACATGAAGTCTGCCGAATGATAGATGACCTCAAGTCTGCAGTGCTTGGATGAATTCTAGTCTTGAAAAGGAACATATGTTTTGGACATAGAAACTATGGGATTAAAAATATAATCAACAAACTATTTTATTATCATCATTTTAATCACTAAAATATGGAAAATTATGTATTAACCACATGGGATAAATACTAAGAGATAATGGAGGTTTATGTAATTAGGGATATATTATTCATGAAATGAAGGGAGAAAGTTTAATGATGAGTGTATGTATATGGAATAAATTATGAACAACATAGAGCCCAACTGTGATCAGGGAGTTTTTCATGTCCTCATGCAAACGAGGTGAAGAACTTATGATACTTTACTTATATATTTATGTGACATTGTTTCTTTTATTTAGGTCTTGGTTCTTGTGGAACGACACTTTGGAAATTATCATAGATTGAATTTCAAACATAGAAAAAAAATTATCATAAAAATGGAGGACAATCCGTGGATGGCATATCAGAGTGATGGTGAGTGGTGTGCATGTGGAGAATGGTTTATAAAATGATGGTGATTGTGGTCGTATGAACTTGGATGCTTTTATACTCTGTATCTTACATCAATTTAAAGACCAATATTTAATTTGTGGTTCTTTGCTTGGATGGGAAACAATGATTTCATCCTCTTCGAGATGAGTTAATAATTATTTATGATGTACAAAGAGAAGACACTAGATATTGGCATATTTTTATACCACATATTTCCTTTTCATTACTTAGTCTTATCATCAAAGTATATTGTACATTATGATAAAGTGGAGTGAAGATGGATGTTTTAATGAGTAGTTATGATAATGCATAGTGGAATGTGGAGTGGGTAATAATGGTTATGCATCATGTTTTCCAATTTCTTAGTGAATTAAAAAGGTTTGTACTAGTTTTACCTCAAGTTGCTTTCACTTTAATGTGCATTGTATGTTGATGAAGTGGAAGATGAATGGGAGTACATGTTGGCTTAAAATGAAGATTAAAATGAGCAAGGCTGAGAGCTGCTAGATATCTAGGAGAGATCTTATGAATGTTGATATGTTGAGATTCCTTATGTCTCTCTCTCCCCATGCATATTGGTTTCATGTCCTCATGCACAATCTTATTAGCACAAAAAATGCCACAATTGAAAGGGACTATGTGGAGCCAGTGCATGTTGATTGAAGGAGAGAATTGAAGTATGCCAGAGTTTAGATCTGCTGAAAATATATTGCAAAAAAGTACCCTCGAAAAAAAAATTAAATTTAAACCATTGTTGGTACATGAACCTCTTTGGTTTTGTACCAGTGATTACAGAACAAAAAATATAAAAGAACTAAACCAACATTGTTATTATGAGAGAAGAAATAAACATTTACATTGCCAATGAGAAAATAAACAAAAATTAAACTTTATCCATGCTTGTAAATTTGGAAATAAAATTTATTTTAAAACATTACAGAAGCATAAAGGAGATCTTAAATTACTTATTACATATGATTTCATCAATCATTAACAGTTGTATTCTCAATAAACCATGTTAATTATGATGGGAGATTTTTCCTCTCATCCTTGAAAAGGGAAACATGAGGAGATAAGTGGTCTTTAATAAATGAAAAATCGATAGGAAACCAGTCATCCCTAGTTTAATTTCTCAGGAGAATGTTGGAAGATTGGTGGTTGTCAATGATGTCAGCCTAGTCATGGGTTTTGGACACAGAGTGATGGAAAGTGTGTTGGACATGAGGAAAGGAAATGCACATGTATAGAACCCATGGATGTATAATTATAAAATCATGTTTGTTTTTGTTGGTATGTAGCACATCCAAATGGATCCTATGGATTTGAGGAGAAATGAATTTTTAGAGATGACAAAGTGAATTGAGAGAGGAAGTACATGGGCCACGAAGATAATTAAAAGAAATAATTACAAAATAAGAAAGTTAAAAGGTTGGGTACATAATGTCAAAGGGAAGTGACATAAATGGTATAAATAAATATCATTATACATTCATTTGATACACAAAGTCAAATTCCGAATCAGTAAAGAAGGGCGGATTTCGAGGGAGGATGAAGTTTTTGGTGATGTGTTCTAAAAGTTTGTTATTTAAAGTCCATCTTACCATTTTTTTGCTATAAATGTTTTTATAGAGCGATTCAAATGTTGAAATTTATATGGTATTGAGAGACATATCAAGGTACACAGTGAACTTATCCCTCTTGATTAAGCTATAGTATGGAATAGACTTCTGTGGAAGATGGAGTTTTGACAGAGTCGAAGCTAGTCAATAAATGGAATTGTTACGGGTAAAATGGTTATACATTATTCATAGAATACGAAATTAAGTGGGAAAAGTTCATTAAAATAGTATGGTAGTTTCACAGGGTGTGAGATTTTCAGAATCTGATATTAAATATTTAGCGCGAGGCATTCTATACAAGTTTGAGTCTCTTGAATAAACAGAGAATTGACAAAGGTCTACCATTCTCTCTATAACTTATTTTTGGGGAGGAGTTAAGAGATTAAACTTGGAAATTTTAGAATAAATTGAGTAATATTATCTGGGATCATGAAGTATTCCAAGAAATGAAAAATTGCATAAATTGAAGAAGTCTCATGAAGCATTACCGGGTTCTATATATGATGGTTGGTTGATGGTGATATTTTAATGTGAAGTTTTAGTATCTCTCATATATTATTAGGTGGAAGGAGAAAGTATAGGAAGTTCAAATATCTCTTGATATTGGAGGATTCTATCTTCCCTATTGGAGGTTTATCCCTCCCTTTACATTTGGAAGCTATAGCTACTGCTGGAGTCATTACTTCCCTTGAACAATAACTATTGATTATTTCCCATATATTGTGCATTGTGTATTGTGGTGTATTAGTGCTTAACTCTCATACTATTTCTCATTGGATATAATTGGATGGTTTAAGTATATGTTGAAAAGGTTTAAATTGTACTTGATATTGATTCACCCCTCTCTTAGTATAAACAATTTAATTTTGAGAGCAAAGTTACCCGCCGGTATAGTTTAACCACGGAAGGAAGATCCTATGCGAGAAATGGAAGACAACATTCAAATGGGATTCCACCATTTGATGGAATAAATTTTGAATATTGGAGTAATAGAATAGAAACTACTTGAAAGCTCTTGGGGTAGATGTTTTGGTTCTGGGTTAGCTTTGGGATACAATGCTTTGAATAAACCAAAGATTTCATCTCGAGAAGGAAACAAAAGGAACAACAAATTGTAATAGATACCATCTATATGGATTGTGGTCGGTAAATCAAAAGGTGGGATCATGTTGCATCGAGAGAAAAAAGAGATTTTACAGCTACAAGACCTTTATGCAAGGGAAGTAGAAGAAAGAAAGAAGAAGAAAGTTAAACAAATTACAACATCTCATATTTCAAAGAAGAAAATAAGGTCAGTTCTTTTTCTTTAATTGTGAAGAGTAGGACATGTTGAATTTGAATGTCCTCATCAAGGATTGAAAGAGAGATGACACTAAATAAAGAAAATTCCAATGACGAAGAAGGAAATCATGAATCATAAATGATTCAATAAGAAGATGGGAATCTTAAAAATTGAAGCATGTTGAGATTGAAAATAGCTCAAAGACACGTACATAGAAAACACAAGTGAATTGGGTAGTTATGAAAAGGCAGTTGTAATCTTGAAGAAACAATTAGAGACTTTGGCCCAGAGAAGGAAACCATTTCCTTGAAAACTCTACTTGAAAGAAGAATCTGAGAATAAGAGGTTGGAAATGATGAAGAAAGAAGAAGATTGTGAGAAACTTGAACAAGAATTTTTCTCATTGAGGAAGAGCTTAAGAACTCTCAAGTGACAAAGACTTAACACATCTTGGATGGATGGGTGAAACTTCATACAAAGGAAGTGGAAATACCAACAAGAGTTTGAAGAAGGAGCTACCACGGATAGTTGATGAGAAGTGGACCGAGGGATAAACAAAAATAAGGAATGATTACAAAGAGATGAATATTCAAGAGAGACCTCCTACCTTCAAGAATCAAAGAAGATTAAATAGAGGTATGAAGGAAACTACATAAGGTATATCATGAACCCATATGGACTACATGTCTAAATAAGCCCCTTTACTCCAAGGTATCAAAATTTCTTTCTGGTCATTGTTATACTTGCAATTTTGTTGGTATAAGGGGGAATTAATTGGAGAATCAATGAAATGAACAAATCCACTTAAGAAACATGAATGAATGGTGTAAATAGAGATATGGAAATAATTGTGGATTTGTCAACAAAGAGTTATAATTCATTTTCCCATTGATGGACAAAAATATTGTATGCTACAAATGTAATTATCTTGGACCCAAAGCAGTTTCATATATATTAATGAAGACATCTCTATGCCAACCACAATATGAAGAAGAAAGAGAGATTCAAACAATGAAGATTGTGGAATATCATTAACTGATGAGAAGAATGTAAAGAAGAAGATAGAATGGTACATAGGCAGGTGGATGTTCTTCACACACTTGTGGGGGGATCAAGAAAAATTCCTTCCCGGCTTGAAAGAAAGAGATTAGTGTTGCATTAGGAGATGACTCATCTGCCAAAATACTTGGAGAGAAAGGTGTGGTCCTGACTTGGAAGAAAAAATGTAAAACAAAATTTCCTATTGGTTGAAGACTTGAGAAGCATAATCTACTTAGTGTTATTAAAATGTGTGATCAAAGATACCCTCTATGTTTGAAGCTCCCAAAAGTATGGCACAAAGTAACTAAAGAAGATTGGTTACAACTGCAACAAAATAGGACAACATATACATCTAGACATGAAGAGAGAGAGAGACAAAAGCCACACAAAATGATTCGAGGAGAAAAAATTCCCAAGACCAAAATAGGGATGAAGTATTATTAAGGTTACCACACATGTTCAGGGGGAACAAACTCAAAGAAGAATGTTTACCTTTTCCATTAAACTCGGGGGAGAAGACATACCCTTTTCCCTTTTCCATTGATGTCAAGCGGGGAGAGAATTGGGATCATGATGATGATAGGAGGGAGCATGAGTGTTTCCATCAATGAAAAGGGGGGAGATTGTTGGAAGAAGATTGGTTGTTGTCATTGATATCAACCCTAGTCATGGGTTTTAGACGGAAAGATTGATAAAGGTATTTGGACATGAGGAAAAATGGACATGTAGATACAAGACCCGTGGTTGTATAGTATACATCATGTTGTTTCGATTGGTATGTGTCATGTCACATGGATTCTCATGGTTGAAGAAATGAATTTTTAGAAGATGACAAAGGGTAGTTGAAGAAGGAAGTACATGTAGGTCTTGAATAATAAAAGAAAATACTTACAAAATAATAACAAGAGAGTATGGGGATAGACTAATTTCAAAGGTATGTAAATGGTTTAAATAAATATAATTATACATTCATTTTATACACAAGTCAAATTTCATAGGAAATGGTAAGTAAAAGAAGGTCATATTTCAAGGGAGGATGAATGCTTTTGGTGATGTTTTCTAAGGTATGTTATTTCAGGGCAAATGCCACCATTTCTCTATAAATTTATTTCTAGGAATGCTTCAGATGGTTAAAGTCTTATTTTATTGAGAGGAATATCGAGGTACCTGTGGTAAAGTTTCAACTCTTGATTCACTATAATTATGGAGATACACTCTGTGGAGATAGGGGTTTTACAGGTCTGACTAGTCAATAAGCAGTTGTTCCAGGTAAAGGAATCATAACTTCTTCATAGAGGATCCAAATGAAGTGGGACAAATTTAATTGGAAAGAGTACAAATTGTAGTTTCTTGTGTGAGAGTTTCAAAATCTAATGTTAAGTATTTAAGTAGAATTCTATACAAGTTCGGTCTCTAGAATAAACCCGAATTGAACAAGGTATGTCATTCTCTCTATAACTTCTTTTTGGGAGGGATTCAAGAATTAGCAAGAACTTGGAGGTTTCATAGAATAGAATGAGTATTATCTAAAAGGTTAAATTCAAAATTGAATAATTGCATAAATTGAAGAAGTCTGTGAGGAAACATTACTCAGGGTTCTATGTGATGGTTGGTTGATGGTGATGATTTAATGTGAAGTTTGTATCTCTCATATATTCTTGGAATTGGAAGAAAGGGGCAAGGATGGAAGTTCAAATCTCTCTTTATATTTTAGGATTTTTATCTTCCTCTTATATTTTTATCCCTCCATTTACACTTGGAAGTTATGGCTAGCTTTGGAAGTCATTTCTTCCCTCGAACAATAACTATTAATTATTTCTCATATATTATTGCATGAGTTTATTGTGGTGTATTGAATTACCAACTCTTATACTATTTCTCATTGGATATAATTGAATTGTTTAAGGTATAAGTTGAAAAAGGTTTTTAAATTGTACTTAATACTAATTCACACCCCTCTCAATAATCAAAATCTATGTCATTTAAGTGATATTGATAAAGTTTGCATTTTATTTTCTTAGAATCCTACACTTATGGGTACCACCTCTAGGACAATGAAATCCTAGGTATGAATGAAGGGGTCTTAAGAGAATCTTATGGAAATTATCAAATGAAAATTGGATAGGTTCATTATCCTTTTGTTCACCCATGCATGCTTCTTCTTAAGGATTTACACAAGTATAATGTTCATACGGACAAATATAGATTAGGCATAATAAGAAAGACATCAAAATCAAAACTCATTGTCAGCAAGCATGTTGATTACTGATGGGGTGGTGACATCTAAGAAATATCCTTCACGGGAAAAAGGCCCCATTTCCCATGAGATTGTTTAGTAACTTGATGGGTTTCCCTAGTTATACCATGGGTTGAATTTTCATTTGTCAGTGAACCTATTCATTGTCCCGATGGGTTAGCCTCTTGCACCCTTTTTCCATCAAAGGCTATTGTCCTAATATTTACCCTTAAGATAAAAATTTATAGATTTCTTTTTCCACATGGGAATTTGAGATAGGGAGAAAGAGAATCTTTGAAACAACACATGATAGGATGGTATTGGGTTGGAAGATATTTTATAGATTTCCCATAGAATATTGTTCGTATGAAAAATATAATTATGTATTGATATTCGTTCAAAGACATATCATGGTCAAAATTACTTAATGTGGTGGATGAGGCCATAAGAGAATGACCTAAAGGTGCCTCTAGTCCCCAAGTTCATCTTCTCCATATAATATTGTGTTCCCTCACAAGTAGAATTTCCATTCACTCTCTTGCTACTATATGATAAGAATGTTTGAATAACAAGTTTTGATATGCAACTAGGATGTACAAGTTACCTATAGGCATCATTATGCAGACCTTAACTATTTTGTAAATCCCCATAATATTTTAAATATTAGGCTTATGAACAAATGTACCTCTAGGAAAATGAAATCCTAGGTATGAATGAAGGGGTCTTAAGAGAATCTTATGGAAATTATCAAATGAAAATTCAGATGAGATTCATTAGCCTTTTGTTCAACCATGCATGCTTCTTCTTAAGGATTTACACAAGTATAATGTTCATACGGACAAATATAGATTAGGCATAATGAAAGACATCAAAATCAAAACTCATTGTCAGCAAGCATGTTCAGTACTCTGATGGGGTAATTTTGACATCTAAGAAATATCCTTCACGGGAAAAAGGCCCCATTTCCCATGAGATTGTTTAGTAACTTGATGGGTTTTCCTAGTTATACCATGGGTTGGTACTCGCTGTCAGTAGACCTATTCATTGTCCCAATGGGTTAGCCTCTTACACCCATTTTCCATCAAAGTCTCTTGTCCCAATATTTACCCTTAAGATAAAATTTATAGATTTCTTTCACATGGGTGAATGGAGAAGAATCTTTGAAAACCTTTTTACATGATAGGATGGTATTGGGTTGGAAGATATTTTATAGATTTCCCATAGAATATTGTTCGTATGAAAAATATAATTATGTATTGATATTCGTTCAAAGACATATCATGGTCAAAATTACTTAATGTGGTGGATGAGGCCATAAGAGAATGACCTAAAGGTGCCTCTAGTCCCCAAGTTCATCTTCTCCATATAAT
>SNQJ01S0249919.1:0-12900 GCA_010110895.2 Picea sitchensis
CTTGAAAACGACCAAATCTAGTCAAAAAATTCCCTTTTGACTTTCATCTCCAAGAATGGCCTTCAGATTTTGATTTGATAATTCATAACCAGCTTATTGAAGAAGATTTCATACCAATCCAACTCGAAAATCTCGAATCTGAGAAAGAATTCATTTTTCCTGGCCATGACAGGCTTTCACCAACTAATTTACTCGAAAATCCGCTCCTTAGCTGGTCAAAGGCGGAGCTTTCACCAACTAACTAGCAAAATTCAAGACGGGTTAGCTGGTGAAAGCGCATATTTTTTTAAAATCAAATTTCTCAGTCATGGAGAGTCCATTTTGCATGCTTGAATAGTCGATTGACATCTACAAATCCTAATATTTCCAATGGTGCTTTCAAATCTACATTTGGATCCTAGGAATCTAGTCAAATGTTCCCTACAAGATTAGGCATCATTCTTTCAAAAATGCCAGTGCATTTTTGATCACTAACATCTGGCTCCAACTGGGATGGAGACCTCCCTGTGAGGTCCCCAAGAACCTGGCAGACCTTGTGCCTTTAGTATTGGGCATGGAGTCATTCATCCTTTACAATTTATCATCTGGTTATTTTCTAAAGTTTGTTGTTGTAAAATGGAACGACCTTCAGTAACAACTGCAACTATTGAACTGAAAATGTCATATGCTAAGACCATATCAGATGCCTCCTTTGCGACCTCTTTAGTCTGAGGACCTTCCACGAATATTGATGCTAATTTTTTCTTGATTTGGTGAAGAAAAACTTCAATCTGGGCAAAAATACACCTTCGCTGGCCAGTCTTGGGTTTCACCAGCTATTTCGCCTTAAGATTTGCTAGTTAGCTGGTGAAAGCTCTACCTTTCATCAACTAACTGGTTATAATTCTTCCTTCTGCGCTGGTGAATTTTTTTTTTTATCTTTGAGAAGAAAATAATGCAGAGCAACAATGATCCTGCATAGAGTGTTAGATTCTTCAGCAGCTGCTCGATAAAGTGTTGTCGACACTTGATGTTTGAACCTCAGGTGACTTGCAATGCTTGATTCAAGAATTGTTGTTCTAAGCAAGCGAGGAAAAAAAAATTAGAGATATCGAAATAATTAAAGCAATGACACCACAGCTGCAGAGCATACAAAAGGAAATCCAAATGCACAACTGTTGTTATCTATGGCAGGAATTTGATAGCAACGTAAGAAGGATCTTCTTGCTAGGGCATATGGGAATTTCTTGATAAACTTTTTTGATTATTTCCCTAAGCTCAACAATACCAAATTCCTGGCATATTTAATGAAGCTCATCCAGATTAATTTGCCTGCTTCCGTTGTTTTTATATCACTAAAGTGCATAATAGTAGACTTGGCACCATCACTGCTTTCACTCATGAGAGCCTTCGATTCACCTTTTGCTGGTGATGATGATGTTGTTGTGGATACTATACAACTACAAGCACCCATGCATGACCATACTGAAAGTCCAAGAGATGGCCTGGTGAAAACAAAAACTTGTGACATAGTTTGTGCTTGTCTCATAACAACCTGAGTGCTGTTTGAAATTGGATGCCAGATTGCACTAGCCCTTGCAACTCTAACTGCCATCTCAAAACCCTGCACCATGTTTTTCCTCACCAACACTTTGATTAGTCAAAAATATAGAGCATAGCAATGCAATTACACCTCTTTGACAACCATGAACCTCAGAACTTCCTCCAGTACTGCGAGGTAATGTGACACTTGAAACAACAAAACATTCTCTGTTTCCAATATCTTTCTCCAACAAATGAATCCAAATATTGGTCACTCAACACTTCATCCTGATCTTTTCTGAAATGAGGTAACACGATCCACATATTTATGCATGTTTTCTTCTATAACACGAACATTTCTTCCACCAGGAATAACTCATGGTCGGTGCTTCCACAAGTTCTGCATAAGCAAAACTATATATATCTGACTTCTCAGTGTGTATTTCTTTTTTGAGTACTTCTGGTGCCATGTAGATAAGTGTTCCAACCACGTTATTTTTATGGAAACCCCCAGCTGGTTTCCCAGATGACTTCCAATTTTGTACAATTGTCTTCTCAATATCTTTTCCATAGACTTCCAATCCAAAGTCTGCAAGGTGTGCTTCCAATTTGTTGTCAAGAAGAATATTTGCAGGTTTGACTTCCCTATGGACAATTCCAAGCTTATGAAGGTACTGCAAAACCCTGGATAGTTGTATTGTTATTGCTAATACTTTCTCCATGGATGGATTCCATTCCTTAATATTCAAATCTTGAGCCAAGTTACCATTCTCATAGAAGGGGAAGAAAAACATGTAATTTGGGGGTCTTGCATGCGCTGCCACCAAATTTTCTATGCTAGGATGATCCAACTTGCATAAAATTTGCAATTCTTTATGAAAACGGTCAAGATATTTTGCAGTAGATAGAATGGGATTCTTTGCTTCCACTTTGTCTCCTTCCAACAATGCCTTATAAACAATGATTTCAGAGCCTCTGGCGATCTGGGAAAGTAATTTCAAAGAATAATTGGGAACAGAGAGGAGAACGGTGTCAATGCTGTAGCATCCCTGCATGCATGTATTCGATGGAATTGCATCTACTTCCGGAATCTTCATAGAGAGCTCGCTAATCACGATGCGTTGAATACCATTTGACTTGCAAGCCCTCCTTCATATGAATTTCGATTTCATCTTGTGACTTGAGCTCGGCCCTGAGAACCGATCCCATTATACAGATGAGGATTCCTGTATCCTACCCACCATCATGATGAAAGCATTTACTTCAAAATCTGGAACCCACAGTATTGGAAGAACATGGGTTTTTGTTGTTGTTACATGCATGAAATGGGGTCTGAGATTTTGCAATCATCTTCCTTAACTATATAATTTGACTGAATTAGATTCGACAGATGAAATGTCACAAAATCCCCAGACTGCCAGTTGTTTAATGATAACTGCCCAAAATTTTCGTTTTTCACTGCCAAACAAAACTTCAAACGCCAAATGTATCTTTTATCTCTGATAACCACAATTCCCATATCTTTGAATTTATCTATTAATGACATCCTGAAAGGACCTCGAGTATCTCTTGGGGGTAATTTGGTCGCATCTAAAGCTTCAAGGATGCTCTCATGTCTGCCCACCTCTTCCAAATCCAGTCTCGAATTCACCCTTTCGGGATGATATCACCAAAACTCCCACATCAGCTTGTGAAGCACCACTGATCATGCTCAGAACATAGCTTTTGTGTCCCGGAGCATCCAATGAAAACTGTGAGCAGATCTTTGAGAGGAATTTATATCTGGCAGTGTTTCCAATGTGCCATGCTAAATATTTACAGGTCTAAGCATAGTCTCTGTCGCGTTCTCAACCTCTTTTATCTGTTCTTAGGTCACCAAAGACTCAATATTTGACTGCAAAGCTGCTGGGAAGATGGACGCCCTGTACAAGATTGGATCAGACTCTGTTCATATTGCAAATTGAAAAGAACTCTTAGAACTGCTTTGGCCTTGTCATGGGTAAGCTGATTTGCTAGCTACCAAAAGACAACTTTCTCACAATCATCTACCACAAATTGTTGAATAGGTAACACTCGCACATCATTTGGACTAAATAATCCAGGCACCTTCAAAGCAAATCTTCTTGCAACTTCTGAGATAGCAGGTTGACAAACTGGGTTGCAACATTTTTTCACTAGATATGACTAACCTATGTATGTTCTATAACTATGCAGGGCACATGAATATGGACCAATGTGGAACTCGAGCTTAGCCTTTGTAAACAACTTAAGAATTCAATGTTATCAGCCTCTAGTTTTCTGCTCCCTGGCTTCTCTTCTAGAGCATCCATTTCTCCTTGGTAATTATACCTGGTACTAATGTCAGCATAAGACAAATGGGAAGTTTTCATCCATTCACTCCAAAACCCATCTTTCCCAAGCAAGAATGTTACCTGATGCTTATCTGAAATGGTTTTCATGATTCCTATTTTTGATTGTGCATCTAGATGAACCAGATCTCGAAACCTTCTGATCTTTGTGACTGCTCTCCAAGGTTTTCTACATCTTTAGAAACCATCATCGAAAGATTTGGTTGGGAAAAAGTCAAATCTGGGCAAAAATACAACTTTGCTACCATGTAACAGGTTTCACCAGCTAATTTTCCCTGAATCCGCCCCTTTAGCTGGTGAAAAGGAAAGCTTTCAACAACTAACTAGCGGATTTCAAAACCAATAAACTGGTGAAAACCCAGAAAAACTGCCTTGGGAAAAAATCAAATTTCTATGAATCTGCAACAAACACCTGAGAGATTGATGGATGACTTCGAGGCTGATTGAGTAACTGCAACATGGAGGGATGATCCAGATCGATCCATTAAGTGTGAAAATGGAGTCTCTTTGCCTAATTAAGAAAACTGAAAGTAATCTACTTGCTCAAAGAAAATAACTTATTCTTCTATATACTCCTACTCTAACCACTGTACTGCTTCCAGATCAGGTAAAATCATGCTTCCAATGAAGCCATACAAGTATCTGAATAACTGGTAAAACTTCTAATCTGGAAATGATGAATGCAGGAAAACATAGAATACTGATATACAATTTGAAAGTGCAGCATAACCAACCTTTGTTTGACAAGAGCAATTTGACATTTATGCTGCTCGAATACTCTAGATAATCAACAAAAGGATAAATGACACTGTAAGAAAACACTTCTTCCTGTTGCTTCGACTGAACATCAGAATATCTCTACATACCCTTCTTCTGAGAATAGCTGCCACCTTCAACTGCATGTAAATCTGAACAGGGCTGCAAACTAACTTCATTGTTGATGATGAATTGTTTGTTGTTGTCTGCAGATCTATGTTCAAGTATGGTGCATGCAAACCTGTTGATTTCTGTAGATGACTTTTCAATGTCAGCTGCAGGAGTTTCAATATCTATTGCGGGAGTTTCCGGATGACAGTATTGTTCTTCATCAAAGACAAGTGAGTCCAGCACTCCCTTGTTTTGCATAGGAAAATGAACAATCTCCTAATCTTCCTCTTTTCTTTTAGGTGAAAATACACCATGAGAAACCCTTTTAAAAATTTGAGAACAATGCTCTTCTATAAATGATCCTTCATGCAAATCAAAGGCAACAGGTGTGACAGAGACATCTATGCAATTCTCATAATAATCATTTTGACAAATAGAAGAAAGGACTACTTCCTGTTGAACTTGCTTCTCGAATTCACCACAACAATCTTCAAAGAGACTTTTAGCTGGAAATTCATCTTTACAAAACGAATGGAAATCATAATGAAAACTTTCCAATGAGTGAATGCTTGAAGCTGGAAGAGACCTGCACCAATCAAGGGCTATCCCCTCTAATGAATACTTGAACAATTTAATATTGACATCTTCATGTATGATCTGGAGCCAATGAATAAACTCATGAAAATCCAACAAGTGTTCAGCTGGCACTTCCCATTCTTCTCCTCGAAATTTGGGAAGGCTGCGTTCCCATTCATCTCTACTAGGCAACGGATTAGGGAAACCATAAATAATTGAAAAATCACAGAATGCATACCTCTTTGCTAAGATCCTGTTCATGTCATAACAGTGGAGTCACCAACAATTTTCTGAACAATGGAGTCGCCACTGAATTCGTCCTTCATGGAGTCACCACATAGATGATTACAACCAAATGATGTCCAGGCTTTGTCTATCATCAAAGTTGGATCTAATGTCGTTTCCCGGGGAAGCTGAGCTTCAATCTCCTCTCCCCGGAAATGACGCCAATTTGTTATCACTCCAAGAAATTGCTTATGGTTGTAGGCTAAGAATGCTTGGTAAATTAAGAATATGGTATATTTTGTATGCTTGGAACAATAGGATAATTCAATAGATAATGTGACAGACAACTCATCATACATTTAAATGAAACAGTGCTTTCGGAAAACAATGATCAGATCAAGTAATTTCAAAGGAGAGGATGAAGAACACTAATCTTGATTGCCAAATACAGTTGGATGTAGGGCTTAATACAACATAGAAAGAAAATCCTTCATTTCAAATCTATGAGCTCAATAAAGAGATAACAGTGTTTACAAGCTAATATAAACTGAAATGAGATACAGAAAAGGAAGCATGGATATTTTTGATATTGAAAACGAAAGGAGACTGCAATTTTCTTATATCATAAGAGTCTATACAGTAGCAAAAAAATGTATCCCCGTTTGAACCCCTGTCTCTTAGAAAATATAGGCATTTATAGCCTTACAATGTAATGATCAGATCCTAAAACTGTGGATCTATCTTTCTAAAAAAAGTAAACAGAAACTGTATATATAGAGTAGTAGGAAAAGGTCCTTAGAATAAGGAAAATCCCTGTATTCTAGTCTTCAAAATGTGTTGAACAGTTGACGATGTGGAGATCAGCCTTCCAAGGCTCTTTGGCTTGTTATCCTGAAGATAGAAATAGAGTTGGATGATGTGTCATTTGATCCCTATCATTTTTCCCTTGAAAACGACCAAATCTAGTCAAAAAATTCCCTTTTGACTTTCATCTCCAAGAATGGCCTTCAAATTTTGATTTGATAATTCATAACCAGCTTATTGAAGAAGATTTCATACCAATCCAACTTGAAAATCTCGAATCTGAGAAAGAATTCGGTTTTTCTGGCCGTGACAGGATTTCACCAGCTAATTTACCCGAAAATCCGCTCCTTAGCTAGTGAAAGGCGGAGCTTTCACCAGCTAACTAGCAAAATTCAAGACGGGTTAGCTGGTGAAAGTGCAGATTGTTTTAAAATCAAATTTCTTAGTCATGGAGAGTCTGTTTTGCATGCTTGAATAGTCGATCGTCATATACAAATCCTAAGCTTTCCAATGGTGCTTTCAAATCTGCATTTGGATCCCGAGAAGCTAGTCAAATATTCCCTACAAGATTAGGCATCATTCTTTAAAAAATGCCAGTGCAATTTTTTTCGCTAACACATTCAAGCACTGGAAAACACAGTTCATCTGTGCGCGGGAAGCCTGATGCAAGGCCACTGAACCAGTAATCCGCCCAATGAGAAATAATATCGCTTGCAACGATAGGTTAGTGATATTTCTTATAGGCACCTGGGAGCTCAAACGGTTTGTCCCAGCCTCACAGTGCAGGGCTATCCGTTTCACTATGTTATGCAGCCCAGACAGAAACATCCTGAAGTTGACTGGTTCCCCTCTCCTTGAGAGGCCAGTCAAAAAGAAGATATCCTTGGTCGTGGGTACCAGTGATTTCCCCTCTAGCATAAAAGCCTCTAAATTAGGGTGCCAATAATCAACCAAGGCATTCAGTAACCTTGGTNAATGAGAAATAATATCACTTGCAACGATAGGTTAGTGATATTTCTTATAGGCACCTGGGAGCTCAAACGGTTTGTCCCAGCCTCACAGTGCAGGGCTATCCGTTTCACTATGTTATGCAGCCCAGACAGAAACATCTTGAAGTTGACTGGTTCCCCTCTCCTTGAGAGGCCAGTCAAAAAGAAGATATCCTTGGTCGTGGGTACCAGTGATTTCCCCTCTAGCATAAAAGCCTCTAAATTAGGGTGCCAATAATCAACCAAGGCATTCAGTAACCTTGGTTGCACGCGCATAAAAGGACATAGGAAGAACTTTAACAAGCCACATTGCATTAACACGGCCATGGCGTTCGGATCTCCCGCAACCAACTCACCAACTTCTTCGTGCTCCCTTTCCCTCCATTGGACATACATCCTGCCAAAACAACAAGGTTCAGGAGGGTGAATGAGTGATTTTTTGATTTTTTTGTCTATAAAGGGAGGTCCACGCGTGTTGTCTAGGTGACAGTCATGTGTACACGTGGGCAGGTTTTACTCTGCCTGAGTGTACACATGGCATGTCCAGATACAACCTTCATGGACCTAAGGCCGACCTTTTAAAGGTCGATACCCACCCAAAAAATGAAATGAAAAGAAAAAATCAAGAATTGAATAGCTAGATAGGGGAGTTTGTACTTACTTGGTCCAGACAGAAGTTCGTTTCGTCCACTGTAGCTCCCGGAATCACCATTTTTATCAAAGGGGGTCTTTTGGCTCCAGAGTCAATTTCCAAATCAACAATGGTGATAATGAGCTGTCAGCTTCTATTTATAGACTTTTTGGCCTCTTTTTGTCACTTTTTTGGCCTCCCTTATCATTTTCTTTATACCAAAAACCATTTAGAGTGATTCAGGAGTTGCATCGGAGGGATTTGATCGGGTATTGGAACAGTTTTAGGGAGTTTTGAGTATTTTTTATGGTCCATGAAAAAAATTTCGACGATCAACTTGAGCATATAGGTTAGGTTTCTACCCTAATTTTTGTATCTCGTTGTCTTTTTCATTTGCCATAGGATCGATCCCATCAGATTGTGACACAAAACCATCATATCTTCTTTAGAAATGTCTCAACTTGTTGGTAGAGCCTACCGAAACATGGATTCCCTAGGTAGATCCTGGTTGCATTATGGTATTCATGCCGTCTCTACAACACTGTAGGCTCGAGAGTCCTTGTAGTTTTTCCTGAATACGAGTTTGAGCCTCATTTACATAATTCTTCTTCGCTCTTAACCTCACCCTCAGGACTCCCAAAAAATAACGAGTCTTCTTTTAATCCCTTTTCATACCCTCTAAATATGAAAATATTGCTGAGCGATCTTGTGGCCTTTCACGCTCGTTAAATTGAAATTTGAAGTCACATCTGTCTGGCGGTAGTTTACCCCTTTTTCAGCCTGAATGGTCAATTGTACGAACAAAGGTATACTCTATGGAACTTCAGTTCTTTAGAAGATTGCTCTTAGGTATAATTTTATCCCTTTTTCGATCATGGGGGACTAAACTTACGAAGAAGGAACCTCCACGGAGTCCATAGTTAAGCTCTTTTTAGACTCCCTAAAATTGAAAAGATTGCCGAGTGACCTTATTATTTCACACTCGTTAAATTGGTCTAGAAGAACATTCCTGACGGAGTCCATAGTTAAGCCTTTTTCAGACTCCTTAAAAATGAAAAAATGGCCGAGTGATATTGTCTTTATCACACTCGTTAAAATGGTTGTGAATAGATGTCTCGTCGGTGCTAGTTTACCCCTTTTTTGAACCGACTAGACTACCTTCGAAAAAGGTACCCCAATGGAGTCTCCTTTTATGTTTTTTCAGATTCTCTAAATATGAAAAATCACCGAGCTTACCTTCTCTGGGCTCGTTAAACTTACATCGAAGGACGTTACCATTGTGTGTTTTTTTAACCGCATTTGCATACCTTATATATCATCCTTGTAACAGTTTGCTTCTACGTTTTAACACCCTTGGCCCCTGGAGGATTTTTTTTCTGAGTATCATTATTTTGAACATCAGTCTTGTTCTTGTTACTTGAACTTGTATGTTTGNNNNAAAACAAATATACCCCAAAAAGAGGAAGGGAAAAGTATTTTCTTTATTGGTAGCATAATGAGTCGCCCTTGGATAAAGGACATCTATTTGTTTGTTCATCAGACTATGGGATGTAGTACGACCTTAGGAAGATTTTTCTCGCTATAGAGTTGTGCCCTCCACCGTTTGGTTATCCTTCCAAACATATGGAGAGTTTGTGTTTCCTCCTGCTTTGTAGACTTATGATTAATGCCATTCTGCCTGAGTCTCATCATTTGTCGTGCTATTATCCAAGGGAATTTTGTCACCAAGCCTGAGTCGGCCCCTCTGCAATATGTCTCTTTTCCTCATACTCGACCGTCCTAAACATCCAATCAAGTCCTTGTTCAAAATCATTGAAGCCTTCAGTTTGATCATCAAGATTATCAAGTCCATGACCGACGAGCCATCGAAGACCTCTGGGTAGTGCAGTCATACACTCATATTACACTCCTACCCGAGTTTTGAAGATTTTGAAGTTGTTTCTCGAGCTCTGAAGATATCATCTCTAGCCATCAGGCCGTATCAACTTCTAGAAGATGGATACTCTATATGTATATCTTTTCGATTTTGAGATGTAGCTCCACTGTGTATTGTTCGCGGCTACTCTTTATATAGTTATATGACATGGATCTACAGTGTATTTTATTGGTATCCATGATTCTATTTTATCCCGAGCATGGGTATGCCCGCCTTGGTGAAACATTTGTTATTTTGCAGACGACACCTCCCGGTTCCTAATCCTTGGGCTCAATTGTTCGGCACATCAGTAAAGATTGGTAATGTATTTCGTCCATCAGATGCTCTTCTAACCTCACATATTAGGGGGCATCTGTTATAACCCTAAATTGCACCACACAAGATTACCTGGCATTAGACCATCTCATATCCCTTCTTTGCCAAAGCACTGCTGAACAACTCTTTGAAAATCCTCTTTTATAAAGGCTCACGTGCCCTACTTTGTTACTGCACACGTGTACACACCGGCTGACCTAAGACATCCCGCGTGGACCGACAAAAGCACGTAAAAAGGAAAGTTTCTGATGGAACACAAAAGCTATGGGTGAGTTAACTGAAACTCCCGGCCATGCATGGCCGAGGGTTCGTCCAAATACCTAGCTCCTTCTAGCCTATAAAAGAAGGGGTAGGGGTCCCATTTGGAAGAGGAAAAATATAACAAAGAAACTCTGCCCATTTGCGTATTCCCATTGTCCCAACCCTTTAGCCTTTCCTTGTGCCAAAGGAGATACAAAGAAAAGTAGTTGGAGGACAGTTGAAGAGGAGCCCAGGATCAGGTTCGCGGAGCGGTGGCCAATCTCAACTTTTGTAAATTGACTCATTCAAAGTAATAAAGAAAGTGATTTTCCCATCCCAATTCATGAGTTATTCATAATTTGCTAAGTACATGTTTGAATTTCTAACCCGTTATTCTATAAGTAGTATGCATGTGTAGTTGTTTTTTGTCTTGTATGCAGGTCATCATTGGAAAGGAGAACTGCAAACAAGTAATCAAGTACGACAAGGGATCGACATCGAATGCTCGGAACGAGGTAGGTTGATCTAGCCATTGCATTTACTAAAAATAAATGGGATTTAAGTCTGGGGATGAAGGTAGAAAGTAAATTTTCTCTAGGTCATATCCGCATGCAAAGTCTAACCCTATTTTCTAGTCCGTAAGGAGATTTCCATCACAACACCCTATGGTTACATTGAGAGTGAAACCTGAAGAAATGAAGGTTGGCCTCCAAGCTTTGGAAAATCGACATGTGGTCACTCTCTATGTATTCAGTCTCATCCACCCTCCATGGAAGAATCGGTTAATGAATATTGAGTAGGTTGTTGAGACCACAACTCAATCCATAAATGGAAGGCATGGGAGGGGTCAGAAGCAATCAGTTCGTGGTACTCCGATGGATAGTTTTCCTGCAGGATCCATGTTGTCTGAAGCAGTGTCAGACAAGAAGCTTCATGTACAGTTTGAAGGAAGATCATGCACACGTAAAGCCTTAAATGAGGTAGCTCAGATACCCTCCTGGGGCTAAGGACACGAATTTCTCTGAGTATATAGATGAAGTTTTCATATTTTGTAAAGAATGGATGGTAGAGATAAGCTCCCAATTGTAAATCTTTAACGAAGCCTATGGTTCTCTGGTTATAAATTGATAGTTGAGTATTCTTGTCTAATGGAAGCCAACATATTCCTCCCCTTTTTCCTATGAATCTTAAGAGCCGGGGCATGGATGATCCAGTTGGGTGTTGTAATGACTATATAATGCATGTTTGATTATATTAGTTTCACAACATCTTAATTTTCTTGAATTTTCTCAGATTTGAGAGGATCTCATATTTGTGACTTTTCCCCTGTTTAAAGGCTGTTGGAAGATTGGATGTCCAGAGAATACTTTATTTCCTTTGTTTTCCCCTCCACTTACTCACTACTATGAAACATTATTGGCTTAAATTAGATCAAGACCTCACTTGTCTTAGTTGTTCCAACCCAGTTTTCTGAGTTAGAATGATATTGTTCTGATTTTACTTCCATTCATCACCCTTTATCAACAAATCATGACATTTAAACTGATGGGCGTTGGGCTCTTCTCCTACCACAATCAAGGAGTGACTTCTGACGCTAACATTTCTGGCGCCGTTGCTGGGGACGAAGTTGAAAATTTTCCCTGGGATCGAACGACATCGAGTCTCTGATTCTGAAGGTGCATCATGCATTAGAGCCCTATGAGATTTCTACTGTGCACCTGGTGACTCCATTGTGATGAATCCACTATGGAAAACCTGTTGTTTTAGTTGTGGCTTCTAGAGGTAGACACACGCGGTCCCATCCACAATTGCCTCTAGCTACACCTGAAGCTGATCCAGAGGCAATTATCAGAAAAGGAAAGACATCTAAAGGAGAAACTTCCATCGCTGAACCAAGTAATTTTCCATCTCCTTCTATAGAAAATCCATTTTTTTCTTCTTAGCTTCCTAGAGACCTTTTTCTAAAGTTCCCTGTTTCCTGAATTTCGGAAGTGTTCCTGCTGAGTTTTCTCCTCCTGGTCTGGGATTGGAGGGAGAAATCCTTGTCACTCCCCTCTCCCCTTCAGTTGTACCTTGGCATATGTTATAACCCTATAATTTATAGTATCATCTGGTGACTGGAAATTTTTCACTCTGGGTGTATATTGACCTGCAAATAATATTTCATCTCTGCAAATCATTTTCAAAGAACATAAAAGAAAATTCATGGTTGTTGATGCTGAGTGGTTTTTCCTAACCCCATGGTGATAAAGATAGGGAAAGCTTATCCTAAGTTTCCGAGAAAATACACTTATCCTAAGTTTCTGAGCAAATATGATTTTGCGCTCATCGAATAAAGACCACACATAGATGAACAATTGGAGAGCGGGCACCCTGATCTAAGGTTGACAAGTTTTTCCAGACCCCCCTCGACCATTCTACCTTTAA
>SNQJ01S0249920.1:0-12900 GCA_010110895.2 Picea sitchensis
TGTAGGTCGGATAAGCTCTGCAGTAAAACTGCATTAATTTCGGTTTTCTTTTCTTGTTCTTTCATCATCCTTTCATTGTCGGCCTTGCAGCTTTGCAATTCAACCATGAGACTCCTCATAGTCTCGGCTAGGTCTGGAGGGGGTTCCTATTTCTCTTCTTTTGTCAGACTCTTTGCCTCTATTATGCGAGACTTCTCCCACCTCTTGGTGAGTCACCATACTTTGCGTCTGTAGATTCCCGCGGTTGATCGTCCGCTTGAGTGAAAAGACAAACGCTGGTTATTAGTCAAGAGTTAAATTCATTTTTATAATTTGCGCATAAATTCATAATTCTTTCACATGCATACACAGTCGGGTTCTCATTTCCAAGTTTTTAATCCTAGACGAGAGGGTTAAGTTAGGGGGTTACTCCTCGTAGGAGTGATTCAAACGGAGCTTATGCGCAACTCATTCATGATCCCAATTAGGTCAAGTGTTGTAACCATGCTCTGATACCACTTTGTAACATACCCACTACCTAAAATCAAACTTTTTCGTTGATTTCTCAACAATGAGAATCCCCGAAGCTCGCAGCAGCAAAATGACAACCCAATCCATAGGTCCTTAATTCCCTGTCACGGCCTCTTCTTCACATGTCTGTAACATTCCCTCGATTCAGTTTCGGGTTTCGGGGTTTCGTCTTTCCCGATGTCCAGAGTTCCTGTCCTCTTGAATCCTTGAACTCCAACTTGTCGATGCGCTCCTTTCGGCCTTAGCTCGTCCTGGCTAAACTCTGGTCCATGCGACCGCTAATTCATAAGACCGCAGCCTTATCCTTCCTTCGGGGTTTTGGGCTTCAAAATCCCGAGGTGCTCCAACTCCCGTTATCCCTCCAGGCTAGACTCCTGGCCCACATGACCCCTATCTCACAAGACCGCAGCCTTGTTTCCAATCGGGGTTTCGAACATTGCAATGTCGAAATGCATAAACATTTTTTCCTCGGAATCCCCGATATCCCGATATGACGTCAGCTTCTGCTAGTCCCCTGGGCTAGACCCTTTTGGTCCACACGACCTCCCTCTATATGACTGCAGTCATACCACCTATCGGGGCTTCAGGGTTTCAAATGCTGAAATGCATTTGCCCACGGGATTGCCGATCCCTCGAATCCCGATTCTTCGCGATGCTGACAGCTGGCCCGCAATGGCGCTTTCCTCCTTATCGGGGTTTCGAACTTCGCGATTCTGAATTGCATATACACCTTGTCACCGGGACTCCCAATATCTCGATGACCCAAATGCCGATAGACGACTTCCTGTCGGGACTTTTCCCGATGGCTCCGATTGCTGCCACGCGTCCTCCTCTGATGGATGGTCTTGGTTAAATCTCGGGATTTCACAATTTCTGATGTCCTGGACGCCTCGTCCCTAGGACCTGCGAAATGACGAACTCTGACTCCCTTAAGATCTCTGACACGCGTCCCAAGTGAATGGACGGTTCAGATCGCTCCTCGTGATTTCGTGACTTCTGATGCTCCAGAAGTCTTGTTTGCAAGACTCACAAAATGTTGAACTCCGACTCCCTTCAAATCTCTGACACGCGTCCCAAGTGAATGGACGCTTCAAATCGCTCCTCGCGATTTCGCGAATTCTGATGCTTCGGAAGTCTTGTTCGCAAGACTCGCGAAATGATGAACTCCGACTCCCTTCAGATCTCTGACACACGTCTCCACTAATGGACGATCCAGATCGTTTTCGGGTAATTTCCCATGGAAATTCCCGATCTCATGTCATCGAGACTTCTGATTTCCCGATATGTGAAACCCCGATGAGCCAACCCTCCTTTCGGGATTTTTCCTTCTGTTCACGAGCTTAACCCTCACGCAACTTCTGTCAGATCCAACGGCTGACAGGTATCTGCTCAAGATCTGACGGCTCAGATCTGTCCCACCTCGAAAATTCTTCCACTACTTCATGTATGGGGAAAGATCAACGGTCCAAATGTTCTCATGGACCTTGGGGGGGGTCTACGATCCCGATTTCATCGCTATTCACGAAGATAGAGAGAAAAAGGGGCAAGGTATGTAACGCCCTTGTTACTTTCGTCAATCTGACGGTCGTGAATGACCATGGGTCTTCCGACAGGATCTCATCCATCGATTCGTTTCTTATCCCTACACTGCTACTTCGGAATTTTAAGAGGATCATTCCTCCTTGTACAGGGTTATTGCGACTTGCACATTCAAGTCCTTTTTCCAGGTTCTTGGTAAACCTTTCCAAGGAGGGAATCTCTGCGAAGAGATCTACTCCGGGGCTTTCCTGGAGACAGACAAAGGGAAAACAAACTCCCGAGGATGGACTGGAAGTCTGACTTGGTCCAACTCATGCATAGTTAAATTCATTTATCAATATGAGCCATGTGTGGTCTTTCTGTTATAAGCATATATCTAACATTTCTTATCAAAACACTGCACATACATTCTTATATTGTAATCATTCACAATTTCACAGTTTATGAGCATATATGTTAGGATATGAATTTCAAGATGCAGTATGAAAAACACTTATCAGAAATAACACTAGGATTCAGTGCAACTACTGAGAGGGGTGCTTGTTTCCACCCAACCGTAGGCATAGTGACTCCTAGCATATTTACCACTAGCCACCCTCGAGCTGAGACCACGATGCTGTGAGACTGCGTCTCTCTGTCTGCCAGTGACCAGGAGCGAAGGTTGCAATCCTTCCTCTCTGCTACCACTCACTCTGTGTAATGCCAGAGTTCCCCTCGCGTCTACCCCCTCGAAATCGCTTCTTCCTCACACCTTATCCTCTTGTGGGTTGCGTGTGGCGCGATTCCCATCGCGTTGATCATGCCTGACGACTCTACGGATGGGTGGTTCACTATCCCATCCCTCATCAAGCCATCCACCTACCAGCCTGCGAGTCATTAATTTCGGGGCCAGCGAGCCGCTTTTGGTTCTCCGGGCCAGTGGAGTCCAAATACGGTGTTAATTCTCAGTGGAATTTAACGCCACCTTTCCAGGTGCCCTCCACCGCCATCGTGGTCTCTTTTTTCTGCACATCCCCACTCAGCAGTCCTGCAATAAATTCAAAATGTTATTCACATTCATTGACCTCTTCCTCAAGGTCCATTTACATCACATATTCACATTTATGAGTTTGCCATAGTTCTTGGCCAGTCCAGNAAGGGAAAACAAACTCCCGAGGATGGACTGGAAGTCTGACTTGGTCCAACTCATGCATAGTTAAATTCATTTATCAATATGAGCCATGTGTGGTCTTTCTGTTATAAGCATATATCTAACATTTCTTATCAAAACACTGCACATACATTCTTATATTGTAATCATTCACAATTTCACAGTTTATGAGCATATATGTTAGGATATGAATTTCAAGATGCAGTATGAAAAACACTTATCAGAAATAACACTAGGATTCAGTGCAACTACTGAGAGGGGTGCTTGTTTCCACCCAACCGTAGGCATAGTGACTCCTAGCATATTTACCACTAGCCACCCTCGAGCTGAGACCACGATGCTGTGAGACTGCGTCTCTCTGTCTGCCAGTGACCAGG
Source organism: Picea sitchensis (assembly GCA_010110895.2). Classification (NCBI taxonomy): domain Eukaryota; kingdom Viridiplantae; phylum Streptophyta; class Pinopsida; order Pinales; family Pinaceae; genus Picea; species Picea sitchensis. The sequence goes on from SNQJ01S0249920.1 coordinate 3,577, forward strand.
AGCGAAGGTTGCAATCCTTCCTCTCTGCTACCACTCACTCTGTGTAATGCCAGAGTTCCCCTCGCGTCTACCCCCTCGAAATCGCTTCTTCCTCACACCTTATCCTCTTGTGGGTTGCGTGTGGCGCGATTCCCATCGCGTTGATCATGCCTGACGACTCTACGGATGGGTGGTTCACTATCCCATCCCTCATCAAGCCATCCACCTACCAGCCTGCGAGTCATTAATTTCGGGGCCAGCGAGCCGCTTTTGGTTCTCCGGGCCAGTGGAGTCCAAATACGGTGTTAATTCTCAGTGGAATTTAACGCCACCTTTCCAGGTGCCCTCCACCGCCATCGTGGTCTCTTTTTTCTGCACATCCCCACTCAGCAGTCCTGCAATAAATTCAAAATGTTATTCACATTCATTGACCTCTTCCTCAAGGTCCATTTACATCACATATTCACATTTATGAGTTTGCCATAGTTCTTGGCCAGTCCAGTTATATTTACAAGCTGGGGGAAACAGGGTGTTACAAAATCCCTCACTTACAACACCTTCATACCTACGAACACCCGGAGTGCCAATGGACTCCAAGGCTAACCTCCTTGTAGCTCTTTCTAGATCTAATGGTCTGGAATGATCTTGATTCCTCCTGAACGGATCTTGCACATTAACTTGGGGAATCTTAAAGGGCTCCTCCCTATTGAAGAATTCCCGCCGCTATCTCTTTTGATCTTTTTCTCCATCGAAATTCTAAACTTCTCAGAATGCATTTTCGACACTTAGTCGAATTTTGACTCTGTGCACACCTTGAAACAAGTCTTCTTCCACGACTCAACTTATTTTTGGAAAACCGTGCACTCCTTGCAACAGTTCTTTACACGACTCAATTGTTCCTTCTGAACAACATAGTGCTGAGTGTGTTTCTACCTTAACACACCTTGCGAGGTCCTCTGCTCTCTTTGCAAACAAAGCTTCGAGTTATTCCTCCCAAGCTTATAAGTCAAAAGAATTTGTCGATGCAGACCTTGCATACAAAGATCCATGTTATCTCTTCTGATATTTTGAGTCGAACTAAACTCTCTCAATGCACTCGTTGCGGACACTATGCACTTCTTTGCAAATAAAAATTCACGTTATCTCTTCTGAGCTTTTAACTCACTCAGGCTTCAAAGGTTCAGTCCCTTTGTTCTGTTCAATAGCCCTTGGTTGTCTATTCTCTTCCTCCCGAGATTTGTGACTTACAAAATATCTTATTCACTCCTTGCACTCTGTCTTTCTTGAGATTTTCTCAACACTTTCCAAGTGATGTTCCAGTGCACGCCTTTTACGGGTCTTCTGGGCACTCTTGCACTACTTCTTCTTCAAGTTTTTATCTCCCGGTGTGCCCTCTTGCCAACCTTTTCACAGAACTAAAAATAGAGTACTTGCGCACTCCTTACGCTTGCTTGAAACCTTTCATACCTCCTCAACACTTGTCTAAGTACTTACCTGGCACACACTTTGCACAAGTCCTTCCTTGAGTCCTAGATTCTTCAGGCTCACTGATGCACCTCTTGCATCCACTCAACGTGCACTTACGAAGCTCTACCTTAGAGTATTCAGTAACTATGGGTCCTTCAACTTCTACCTATCCACTAGAGTGTTCAGTAACTCTATGGGTGTATTCCTCTAACACTTTTCTCTTTGAACTCAAAACAAATTTCTCTTGTGCACTCCTTGCACCTACTCAATGCCCTCCTAGCAGAGTTCTACATAGTTCTCAGTAAGTCTGGCTTCTCTGTGCCTTCTCTGCACAATCTCTCCTCCAGAGTATTCAATAACTATGAGGATCTCCTTGAGTCTGTAAATGTTTTGGTGTTCCCTCCTGGAATGTTCTCTCTTGAAATCAAAGCAGAATTCAGGTATGCACTCCTTACGTTGGCTCACAGAGTTTTCAATACCTTGTTGTGCACTCCTTGCATAGCCTAAAGAACCCATAATTGTTTAACAAACTCATAGAGAAGGAATTTCTATCCTTACCCTGCAACTAAGATCTATCATACACCTATAACATACATTCATGAACACAAATTCCATTCATAAACAAACATCCACTATACAAGAATTCAGAAACAATGAAATATGTTCTTTTGTATTAATACCAGAATGTTTGGTTACAAATGTGTGAGCTCGGAATACAATAGAGTCTCGGCTCCCTCCTTAGATTACAATGATTTACAATCAACCTTCAACAGCCTCTACTGGGTATATTTTACAAATATTTATACAAGAGGAGACTTGTTGAGTATTTCCCTCCAACTACTCTAGTGGTGTTCAATCATCATCAAAATGCCTATCTACTAAGGTGAATTACATTGAATGAACATAAACACTTCATATCTAAAGCGATGCTCAAGATCTATACAACTCATACCATATTAAAGGCTTTTCTATCTATTGTCTGTACAAAGGAAATCACTCGTCTCTTCCATCCTTTCGACATTTAATTTCATTAATTACATTTTTTAAATTTAAAATGTGGGAAAAATGAGAGGGTTAGCACCTATCCCCTTATTAAATGCACGTGGATGTGCTAAATATATGGCACGCTACTAAGGTGGATTGATGCTCCTGCATCATACTCCACTACTGGGAAAATCATGAGCTCCTCTGCTCTACTATTGAAATCTCCCTAGATCCCAAACTCTTCTTTGGAGTTGTCCTCCTGCTCCTCTTCTTTGTTGTTGTTGCCCTGCTACTCTTGCATGCTTCCTTCTTCTTAGCTTCTCCTTGTTTCCAATCTCTTGCGCTGACTTCACCATCAACTTCCTTATTTTCCCAATCTCTATATCCATCTTGTCCACTGGCTGGCTCCTTTCATGCAGATTAGCCTTCTGAACTTCATCACTTGTGGCCTTGACTTGCCACTATGTTGCAGACTCTAACTCTGCAATATCATCACTGAGTTGTCGATGCTCATCTATCTTCTTTGACAGTTTGAATTCTGTCAGTTCTTCTGCTAGAACAACTCCAACCTCTTCCAACTGCTCCTCATGCTGGCATGCTCCTCCATCTATTTCCAACTTAGCCTATTGGATGTGCAAACTCTGCATACTTACCCTTCTCTCCAGGGCCTCCAGTTCCTTGTACAGATCAACAAAGTCCATGATGTCTGCTTCCTTTTTTGTTGTAGACTCCAGTACTGTAGTCATCTCCTATTCTTAATTCCTCGCTTAAATCTCTGAGCCATTCTGCTAAATGGTCTTCTTATTCTACTATTGTTGGGGAAGATTCTGATGTCTTCTCCTTCTCCTCCTTTAGGACAGTCATAGTTGGTTGTCTTTCTGCTGTTGCACCTGAAATTTGTTCGCTGGCCTCTACTGGGCTAATTGGCAGGAATATTTGAATTTCCCTAATGATCAGAATACTCCTCTGATCCTCCTCTTCTGTCAAAATTCCTTATTGATATGAAATATCAGCTGAGTTCATGAGACTGTCAGACAGTCTCCTCTCCTCTCCCTTTCCCACCTGGAAAATCAATATCTCTCCTTTTCCCTCCTAGCAGTCTATGAGATCAACTAATCTCTCTGCATTTCCCACATGGCAATCTGAATTTCCATCACTGCCCTCCTAGAATTTCATGAGATCCTCCATTGATCTCAGCTCATTGCCCACCTGGAAATCTAATAGTGCATTGCTTCCCTCCTGGTAGTTTATGAGATCTCAGCTTGATCTCCTCTCCTCATCACTGAGGTTTTCTCCAGCTTCTAGTTCACAGGTGTAAACCATTTTCTCTGTGTCACTGAGGGTTTCAACTTCCCTAAACCACCTCCTCACTACCTGTTGCTTCCTTCTGGCCAAAAACTTATGAATAGGCCACCTGGATTTCTACTTCATGGGCCACTCATACCTCCAGTGTACCTGTGCTTCCTGCTGCATATTCAACGTTAGTGTCTCCATCTCTGCTCTGATCTCACTGAGCTCCCTGTCAATTTCTACCTTGCTTTTCTACTGGCGGCCTTATCTTCAACCCTGCTTATGGCCTTCAGTATCCATCTCCTCCTTCGAATTTAGCCCACCTGGATTTCTGTTGTCTACTTTGCAACTGAGAGCATCTCCAACTTCTCCTACAGCCCACTTGGTTGTCTATTGACTACTGCACACTTGCAAAGAGAACACATAGAGCATCAATAGTCTATCTCCCTTCACCTGTAGTCTACATGCAAACTTTATCTTCTGATACCACTTGATGGTACCAAACTATCTCCTTTGTCTCCTCTTTCACCTACTGTCTACAGGAAAAATCAAGCTCTGATACCACTTGATGCAGACCCCCCTTCTCTCCTCGAGGCTGCTCGACCTCCTAGTCTAGGATCTTTAAATACTTGAGTTGAATCAGCTCTTCGGGCCTCCAATAGACCTTGAAACAATTTGCACATGGGTCCCTTGATATCGTCGGCAGGTTCAAATTACTCACAAACCTACTCTTTAGCGCTTCTAGCAACACCAAATTGTGAGTACTAGCTGCTATGCTAGACTCCTTATTCAATATGACCACGGGATATGACTGTGGCCCAGCTCCCTTCGCGACTTCGGAGCTTTTGCAAGCAACTAAATCCTTCTCCCCTATCTCAGAATCGACGAAATCTCCTAGACTAGATCTACAGTCCACACTCCTCTGACAGCCAATGACTGTGATCGGATTTGGACTTCGACGTTCGGTGCTATCGAATGCAGCTGAATCCTTTTCTCTCTGAATTAATTTCCATACGAAGTTGTGGATCGAGTGCCACGAGCTCCTCTCGATCTACGATGGAGATTATCCTTTGTTCCTGCTTTGGGCTAATCGCAGTCAACGACCCTTGCTCTATTCCTCCCAAAGTATCAATTCTCCGAAGTACCTTTATTCCGAACACACAGATCACTGCTATGTGTTCTTCTGGATCCAATGGTCCAAATCTACTTCATTCTTCACGACTTCACTGAGTTTTTACTTTTTCTACACACAAATTCTTCGAATCTCTTTCCCATGAACTCTCAGATATGATGCACGTATCCTCCCTGATACCGACAACGTAGATTCACTTCGGAGCTACAAGACTTCGACAATCCCTCACTTAGAACACCTTCAAACCTCCGAACACTCGGAGTGCCAAATGACTCCAAGGCTAACCTCCTTGCAACTCTTCCCAAATCTAACGGTATGTAATGATCTCTATTCCCCCTGAACGGATCTTTCACATTAACCTGGGGAATCTTAAAGGGATCCTCCTTATTGAAGAATTCCCACTGCTATCTCTTCTGAGCTTATTCTCCCTCGAAATTCTAAACTTCTCAGAACGCCTTTTCGACACTTAGTCGAATTTTGACTCTATGCACACCTTGCAACAAGTCTTCTTCCACGACTCAACTTCTTTTTTGACAACTGTGCACTCCTTGCAACAATTATTTATGCGACTCGATTGTTCCTTCTGAATAATATAACATTGAGTGTGTTTCTTCTTACGCACACCTTGCAAGGTCCTCTACTCTCTTTGCAAACAAAGCTTCGAGTTATTCCTCCTGAGCTTCTGAGTCAAAAGACTCTGTCGACGCACACCTTTCGAACAATATGCACACCTTGCATACAAAGCTCCACGTTATCTCTTATGAGCTTCTGAATCAAACAAGACTCTATCAATGCACTCCTTGCGGACAATATGCACTTCTTTGCAAATAAAAATTCACGTTATCTCTTATGAGCGTTTAACTCACTCAAGCTTCAAAGGTTCAGTCCCTTTTTTCTATTCAAAAACCCTTGGTTGTCTATGCTCTTCCTCCTGACCTTTGGCGACTTACAAAATATCCTATCACTCCCTGCGCTCTGCCTTTCTTGGGGTTTCTTAAACACTTTCCAAGTGTTGGCCTGGTGCACGCCTTGCACGAGTGTTCTGGGCACTGTTGCACTACTTCTCCTCCGAGTTTTTATCTCCTAGTGTTCCCTCTTGGAATCCTTTTCACAGAACTCAAAACAGAGTCTTTTCACCTGCCTGAAACCTTTCAGACCTCCTCAACACTTGTCTAAGTACTTACCTAACTCATACTTTGCACAGGTCTTTCCTTGACTCCTAAATTCTTCAGGCTCACTGATGCACCTCTTGCATCCGCTCACCGCGCACTTGCAGAGCTCTACCTCAGAGTATTCAACACTCTGGGTCCTTCAACTTCTACCTGTCCACCAGAGTGTTCAATAACTCTGTGGGTGTCTTTCTCTGACACTTTTCTCTTTGAACTCAAAACAAAGTTCTCTTATGCACTCCTTGCACCTACTCAACGCCCTCTGGGCAGAGTTCTAGAGAGTTCTCAGTAACTCAGTAATTCTAGAGAGTTCTAGAGAGTTCTCAGTAACTCAGTAATTCTTTGTGCCTCCTCTGCACAATCTCTCCTCCAGAGTATTCAGTAACTCTGAGGATCTCCTTGAGTCTGTAAATTTTCTAGTGTTCCCTCCTAGAACGTTCTCTCCTGAACTCGAAGCAGAATTTAGGTACGCACTCCTTGCGTTGGCTCACAGAGTTTTCAATACCCTGTTGTGCACTCCTTGCACATCCTAAAGAACCAAGAAAAATTTAACATACTCACAGATAAAGAATTTATATCCTTACCCTGCAACTGAGATCTATCATACACCTATAGCATACATTCATATGAACACAAATGACATTCATAAACAAACATCCACCACATGGGAATTCAAAAACAGTGAAATCTATTCTTTTGTATTAATACCAGAATGTTTGGTTACAAATGTTTGAGCTCAGAGTGCAATAGCGTCTCGGCTCCCTCCTTGGCTTACAATTATTTACAATCAACCTTCAACAACCTCTACTGATCATATTTTACAAATATTTATACAAGAGGAGACTCGTTGAGTCTTCCCTCCAACTACTCTAGTGGTGTCCAATCACCATCAAAACGCCTATCTACTGAGGCAGATTACATTGAATGAACATAAACACTTCAAATCTGAGGTGATGCTTAAGATCTTTCCAACTCAGACCATATTAAAGGCCTTTCTATCTAATGCATGTACAAAGGCAATGACTCGTCTTTTCCAGCCTTTCGACATTTGATTTCATTAATTACATTCTTTTAATTTAAAATTAGGACAAAATGAGAGGGTTGGTGCCTCTCCCCTTCTTAAATGCATCTGGATGTGTTGAATAGCTGGCGCACTGTTGAGGTGGAGCGATGCTGCTACATCACCTTCTCTGGGCTCGTAAAACTTCACATGGAAGGATTCTTGTTGTGTCATACTTAATTGCATCACATTTCTCATGAAGAGAAGACCCTTGCTTTGAAAAAATATATGCATCAAATAACCAAGACGAATTAGATAGAGCTAAAAGATTTAGCTGAAGAAGTAGCTAAGTTGTCATATCATAAATCAAAGCTAACATGTGGGTTACCAAAAAAGGGTTTTAAATGTTAAATGGTATAGTGGTTAAGGTCCATAGGGCTTAAGAGTTAGGTAAAAAGACAACAAAATTGTCAAGGAGAGGTCTAAGTGGTCACCATTTAACTTTTTTAAGATGAATTGGAAGCCTAAATTGGCATCCCACTCTATTCACATGGAATAAATGAGGAGACCAAATAAAATTGGGATTTCTCTCTTCCTTGAGACATAGAATAAATAAACCACCATCCTCACACCTACCAAAAATATTACAATATTCTATTTAAGCTAGGTTTAGGAATGTGTAAAAATAATAGGGCAAAGATAGCAACAAGACATGAACTGATGTGTCTAAAACTTAAAATCAGAAGGATCAATACTATAAATGGTTATGGAGACTCCCATTTGATCAGTCGTTGGCTCGTGAGAAAGAATCAGGCTAAACAAATTTCAATTCTCTCTTGGGTAAAAAAACATCCAAAATGACAGTGCATTTTGAGGATGTATCATTCCAACATATCTATAGAGAGTACAATAGGGATGTTGAACTAGTGGTCAAAGAGGCAACATGAGTACAATAAGGATGTTGAAACAATGATAAAAAATGCAACATATTTTCCCTGGGGGCTCTTGGCTCTTGGAATTCTTGAAATGGAAGTAACAGGTCAATGGACTGTTGCCATCCTTGAATATTGACTAATTCCTACTTCCTGGAAATGAGACTTGCCTCTTTTTTGTATGCCTTTGTATATACCTCCCTTGTGGGGTTATATATATTTATGAGCTATCTAGGCAAACTAGATTGAAATTTCATGGAAGCAATCACATATGAATACTATAAGCTCAATGAGAATTTTGGTTTATGATATTCGTAGTAATGACAATGTAACTTTCTACTTGTTGATAGTTTCTATTGTGTGTGTGTGTGTAAGCATCAATTTATAAGGAGAAAAACATAAAAGACAACACCGCTACAAGGAGAAAATAATAGGTAGGTTGTTGTCTAACACGTAAAATTTATGGTTTGAACAATTTTACTCTATGTCGATCTTGGTGATTTCTTTTCCAAAACCACTTGTAAAAAATGTTCAAATTAAATGTTAAATTTCAACACTAATGTTGAGTATCATATATTCATCATTTGATTAAGGGAAACCACAACATTGAACTTCCATTATTATTAAGGAAAAATGTTTTTGAAATTGGAAACAGTGGCAACCTAAAATCTCTGTGTTGCCTAATAATCGCAAACTACCTCATGTTTTTTCCCAAACACTGTTTTTGTCTTTTTAGTGGTTGGTGCATCTATGATGCATGTGATCCACTACACATATCTGTTTTCCCATATTTAGTAATTAAAGTACATAAATTAAGACATATTTATGTGGGATTTGGTTTTTGTCACCGAGTCATATTTTTTGTAAACTTCTTGAAAGAACAATGCTTTAGTTAGCTAAAGTATGTGGTAGGATGCTCCCGCCCTAAATAATAATGCTTTGGTCAGCTAAAGTATCTGCTAGCATGCTCCCATCATTAAAAAACATCTGTGTCCACCCTAAAAAACCATGTCACCTTACTCCAACCTTTTGATAGGAGTGAGTTAATAAATAGACAAACTTAACTTTTTTGGTGAGTTCATTTTCTTCAACAAGACAAAGTCCCAACTTGAATCATTCTTTTTTGAAATTTCAACAATCTGAAATTATTTTAAAATGATTCAAAACATTTAAAAACAAAATTTCCATCAATATATATATATTACACATGAGATCTATGCTTTTGATGTGCAAACTCAGGTTCCCGAAGGCAAGAGTAGCAAAGAGCATACGCACAGCTCGACACAGACGAAGACTCTTAGACACACAGACTAGACTCTCTCTCAGTTTTCTCTCAAACTCCGGATGATCAAATGAGACGAGAGGCCTCTT
>SNQJ01S0249921.1:0-12900 GCA_010110895.2 Picea sitchensis
ATGCATAATAATAGCTTGAAATTCAAAGATACCTTAGGTGACCCCTTTGAATGGTAAAGGGATGTTGATTATATCAAAATGAGGTCAAAAAGGGTGGTACTGGCATATAGTTGGAGGTCTTTGGTATATAGTATAGGAAAAGAACATGGTCAAAACCGGGGACCAACAAGGTACACAAGAAGAGTTGAGATAAGAAGAAGAACGAAAAAGAGAGATGGAAAAGAATTAGCCATGGGAACGTGATGATGGGTCAGGTCCAAGATGAAGAGAAAATAAACTGCACCAGGTGGTAGTGCGGGAGAGTATGTTGTTCCATAGTGGAGCACATATGAGGATAGGTCCGTAAAGAGACGTGGCATAAAGGATATAATGTCTAGTAGGGATACCAATAGTGATACTAGTTAGGGCCTAGGTGACAAAGTATGCACCCATTTTTTGTTGCGGAGTGCCGCAACCTTAGAAGAATATGAAGCGAAAAGCAGTGGTGCAGTAATAAGAAGAGAGGATGGAATGAGGAGTAGTAGTGCACTACTAAGATATTACAATTGCACATGAAGTGGCAATGCACAAATCAGATCGAGAGACAGAGCACGAATTTGTAGTGTGTAGGTTGGCCCAGAAGATGGAGCACACATTTGTGTTGCGCAGTTAAGATATGAAGGTAGAGCACCAAAAGAAGAGTATGATGGAGGCTCCCCTAGTGGTGAGGGAGATGAATTGACAACAATAAATGGTATTGCACATATACAATATGACAACTCTCTGGCTCACTTAGCAAGAAGTTTCGAAAGAAGATGGAGTTACCCCCCCCTTTGCACCACCCCCTTGTGCATTTTTAAGCAAGAAGAAAACACAATAGATAGTGAAGATATCTGAGTTGAATAAAGAGAAGAAGAAGAGAGAAGCGAGGAGACGAGTGAATAAGAAGGTCAAGTTAACAATACTTTACCTTGAGGAATAATGGTGTGGAAAAATCAAGCCCCTAGCAGTGAGAGAAGAGGAACTAGCTCGAGTTTGAAGATAACAAATCAAGACAGTATATTGAGACTACCCGTGTTCCATAGAACAAGTAAGGATGATGCGAAGAAACATTTCTTTACATGTGAAGGAATTTGGTCTATGAAAGAAATATAGACGAAGCATCCAAAATCACACAGATGGAGACCACGTTCAGGGATAGAGCCTTGACATGGTATATGAAGTATAATTATACTACGCCAGTTGGACAGGCAAGGTCCTTGGACAAGGTTAAGCATGATCTACTTAGGGAGTTCCAGAAACCTAAGTCAGAATCCCAATGTATCATAGAGATAAAATAAATCAAGTAGAAGGAAGGTGTTACGAGGAAAATATATCTATGGCTAGGGGCAAACCACAACAGACAGAATGACACCCGAAAATCAATTCTAATCTCAAGTATTCTATATAAATGAAATTCTAACAATATAAGGCTAGAAGCCTACCTCGTCCGGACATCCGAAGAAGACCACCACTGAGCACGTGACCCAAAGCTTTACACCTGCAACTTGTCCTCAACAAAAAAGATACACAAGCATGTGGAAATGATATATGATGTTAACATATAAATTAGCATAATCCATTAACATACATAACAAATATGCCCATGGAAAGAAATACAAATATTTTTAAGATATCAATTGGACAAGAAAAGAGTATTTCTATTAATGTAATCAACATAAATACATAGGTGACAAACTTCTGTAATGACACATATCGTAACTGAGAAACTAAATCCCTCCAGTTGGGCCTCCACCACTTCAATCCTCCACAAAGGCAAGCTCACATGTAAGATTCAATGAGGTTCTCCATCACAAGATAGGAAGAGCTTGGGGGCTGAACACAAGAAGTTCATACTTTCAAGGACAAAGGGATGCAGACTCAATTGAGGTGAAATTTCTCCAGAGTGTCTTTGCTCTCTATGATGTGTTGAATACCTTCAAGGATTGTATATGGCTCAATTTATATCCTCCCAATGGAATTGAAGGGTCAAGTCAGAGCGTGTCTAGTATACATAAGGTCAAGGATCATAGATCTCATGACATGGCATGGAAATCTGACGCTTTTTTATTTTTTGAGCACCAAACCTGATGTATGCAGGATGTAATGGAGCAACCCACGTACATACACAAGCTGTCTAACTGGTAGGTCGTGTACATGTATAAAAATGTGTATTTTTTTTATTATCTTTGAAGTGATAAAAAAAGGGGAAATGAAGTCCGTAGAGGGAAATGGAAGGCCATCAAAGAAATATGCATGGAGTGTGGAAAAATATGTTATAACAGAAGGGAAGACCATATGGAATTATGACAAGCAGTTTAAAATATTGTTGGATAGGTTGATGTTCCAAATCCAGGACATGCAATACAGGGAATATTTTATTGTGGGGTTAATTCCCTGTATCTGAGTCCAACTCACCAAACAAAAGGTGATGACTCAAGCAAAGGCAATAGAAATTTCCATGCGTCTGGAATCTACGACGGGAGGAGCGAAGACGTTGGCAGGTTTGGAACAAGTGCAGTTGCAATTGGCCAACTTGATGATGCAACTGTAAGATATGGCTAAGACGAAGATCATGCATAATTAGGTATGGTGTACCACTTGTCACTTTGAAGGGCATCAAAGATATAAATGTCTTGTCCCACCAAATTATTTGGAAACAAACGCACCTAGTTCATTTCCATCCGGGCAGACAAAATGGTGTGAAATATGTAGATAGCGGGGCCACATGCCACCCTACTGCCCAACCTTGCAGAAGCACCATACGATGACTCACACTCCACTATGCAAGTCCTGTAAATCCGTTAGGAATGATGTTAATAGTTTTTGGTCACTCCAGTTAATGCAAGATAATACTCGTGAGGAATTCCGAGTACAGGAGGAGAAAAAGGGTGGTGAGTGCAGTGGCGAAAAGAGAGGCGGATACCAAGGAGGTCCTTGAGGTGGATATCGACGTGACCATGACTGAGGATATGGTGGAGGGGGATGTAGACCCACCACATGTTTTAATTGTGGTGAGATTGGTCATGTATCACGATTTTGTACCAAACCTTGCATGCTCTGTGCATATTTCTATAGTCCTAAGAATGTCACCGAAGATTGTCCCGACTTATTGAAGAAGTGGGAGGACAAGAAGACCAATTGTAACATGGTCCGTGCTGAGCCGTACAAGAATAAGAAGAAGAATGAGGAGGATGATGTTCGGGTAGTAACCCGCGGAGGGGAGAAGACAAGATCAGACTTTGAGAACAATGAAGGCTTAGGTCAGAATCCAGACATAAAGATAAATAAGGCACCTCATCCCCCTCCAAGGTTTGATGTTTCCCAACAAAAACAATTTTTGTGTGATGCACATAGACCACTGGAAAAAGAAAGAGCGCACAAGGAGTTGCAACGCGAGACACATAGGTCACTTAATTAGGCTTAGATATAGGAAGAAGTGCAAAGTGTGACACAAAGGTCACTAGAAGAAGATCATATTTGTGAAGAATTGCAATGAGCGACACAAAGTTCGCTAGAAGAGGCTCGTGCATGTGAGGAATTGTAGGGTGCAAAACAAAGATTAGTGGAGGAGGCTTGTGTGCACTAAGAAGTCTAGTGTGTGATGCAATGATCAATAAAGGAGGCTTGCATAAAAATTGATTTGTGATGCGTTGAGAAGAAGGCCTATGGAGAATAGCGTCGAGAGGAATTGCAACGTGCAAGACACACAAAAGTCTTAGACGAACTGGGTCGCAAGGAAGAATCTAAAGACCAAGTAAGTTATTTCTTGTGATGTTATTTACAACTAATGAACGATCCAGAAGTTGCAAGTAAGTTGAATCAAATGTTAGTTGCTTGCATGAAACAAAAAAGAGTGGAGGCTACCATATTCGCTCCACTGCTAGAAAGAGATGTATGTCAGGTCAACAAGAAAAAGTGCACTGACCAAGAATTTAATATGATAGCAAATTTTGGTGGATATGACATAGATGGAATAGTGTTGGATTTGGGGTTCGACGTGAATATTTTGACGAAGAAATCTTGGGAGGTGATGGGGAAACCAAAGTTAGTCTGGTCGCCCATCCAGCTCCATCTGGCCAATCATTACAAGATATACCATGTCATCGCAAAATTTGTAGATTGGGAAAAGACCAACCCAATCCAAAAAAGTGTGACAACTATGGGAGTACCTACCCATTGTCACCTTAGATAGACACTCTCCTCGCTTTAGTGATGACAAGTCACCACAAGGAGGGAATCTTGGTGACCCTGGGGGGATTGACATGGAAAATGAGAGAATGATAAATGGATCCCCTATAGGTCAAACTTGGAGATGAGGAAAGAGCTTGAAGAAGATTCTTGTGGAAGGGTGAATGGTTGCCAAAAGTTGTGCACCTGTAGAACAATGTTTTCCCTTCCCGGAACAAGACAATTGATGATAAACCAAGCCTATAATCAATGGGGAATCAACAAGATAATATTTTTGTCTCAGAACCGCAACATATATTATATTTACAACAACAAAGAATAAGTTATAACAATTGCACAATTAACCATAAAAAACATCAAATAATTATTGGATGATTAAGCCCTAAACATGCAGATAATATTCCAATACTTAAACTCAAGTTCTGATGGGATGAAAAAATATGTTATCAATAGTATATTAGGGAAGCCTTGTGGCTGTAGATTTTTTTTTCTTCAATAACAAGTTCTAGCAATTAAAATTCACAAGCAAAGCACCCAAATGAAAACCCTTGACAAGAAGAATAATTAGTACTAATTACTTGCAATTTTCAGCGGTAGAAAGAGTAGTAAAAGATGATGAAAGAAGGATTTTGCAACAACCCTAATGGATATAACAATATTTTATAACAGAAAAGAGAATTAGTTATCCAAGCTAGATGCCCTTAGGGTAGAAGAATGCTTATACCATATAGAATCAATTCCAACTTAGACAATCACAATATCTCAACAATTCACATATACCAATGCAATGCTTTTATATCTCCAATGAAAATTATATTAATGACTTATCAATTGGGTTATGGTGTATCTTTTGTAATATCTATTTCTATTACTTCTCTAGGGGTGTAAGCCTTTTTACTCCCTAGAGCAAACAAAACTAGCAAGGTGAATCTAGGAGGGTATAAGCCTAACAACCTTTGCAAAAGTAACTTATCCAGGACAATGATGATAGATCTTAATGGAGGGTGTATGCCTTTATACTCATCCAAGAACTTAACAAATTGACCTTGCAACCGAGAAAGAAACAACACAAAGCATAAATTCCTTACCTAGTCCAAGAATTTGCAAGATAAACCCTTCTTTACCAAGAATATCCCATCACAAGAGAAAGAACAAAGCATACAAGAGATAGCGCCTTAGCTTCCTTCACCAAAAGACAAGTACCAACATCCAATAGAACAAGAGAGAGAGACATATGATTTTCCTAAGTAGGGAGAAAAGTTTAGCCAACACTTATGTAATTCTCAAGTGAGTTATATGTAAAATGAAAGTGACAAGGCCTTTATTTATACAAGACCTTCTAAAACCAAATTTTCCACATACTTAGGGTAAAACACAAATTAGGGAGGTTGACCTCCTCAATTTCCCCTTTACAAATCATAATTCAAATTTACAAAAGAAGAAATCCCTAAATGATGACATCATACCCCTTAGGGGTGACGTTTTGGCATAACAAGCAAGACGTTAAGGCTCTTGAGGGAGACATTGGGCCTCCAAAAGCCATATCTTCATGTGCAAGAGTCTTCCTTAATCAATATGTTCCTATTTATCATCAAACCTTCCAACACCACCAAACCCTAGCCCTCCAAGTATGATGTCATACTCTAGGAAATGACATTTTGAGCCTCCAAGGCCAAACGTTGAGCAAAAGGGGGGCTAGTTTCCTTCTCCAAGGTGTCCTCTCATGCCTCTAAAGGCGATGCTCACCATATAACTTGTCTCCATGTGTCCCAATATTATGGGGCGCATCATCCAACCAATGGGTTTCATGCCCCAAATGAAGGTCCAAGTGACCTTATACCTTCACGATCAAGCTTTCACCTGTCAATGACCTGCAAAGACAAACAAGTAGACCCTCCATGGGTCCACAAGTCACAATATCATGCCAAGTAATCCATATCTAATAAAATAACCACCCAAACACGTGTATCAAATCCCCACTTTTCAAAATTAACAAATTCTCAAAGACCTTATACAACTTGCCAAATTTAGATATGGGAGGGGTGTCATGGTGCCCTATTGGGTGAACCAATTCCTCAAGTAGGGGATGTTTCCAAAGATAAAAAATTCTAAATCATGCAATTAATGTGAGGTGGATGGGGTTAGTCTTCTAGGTATGGGGTTTCATGACATACAAGGGCTTGTATTGTCTCATTTATGGGCGCCTTTGTTGAGGGCTAGCCACATCCTTTTCCTCTTTTTGTTTTTAAGGCATATTTTTCCAAGCCCTTTGTTTGCCATTTAATTTGCACATGTCACCAAGTTGAAGACAATAAGGGGCACTAAAAAGGAAATGCATACCCCACATAAATTCTACCTTGTTTTTCATGCCTTTCCAAGTTGAATACAATAAGGGGCACTAAAAAGGAAATGCATAGCCCACAAATGCTCTACCTTGGAAAGTTTCAGTAATTGATTAATTATTTATTTTATGGGGCCCTTACTTTCTTGAGAAGCGTTTCATTTCTCTCAGGATCTCAGGGTGAGCTTTTATTTCATGATTTTTTTGATAGGGAAGATCTGAGCATAGTGTCCCCTTCTTCCCATGAAATGAGGTACATGCCCTTCTTGGGTCAATACGCCCAAAAACCCAAAATATGGGGAAACAAAGTGAAAGAAGTGATGGAAGGTGACAAGTATGAGTGGTAATGGTACGGTGATCCTTCAAGGAGGACCCCTAGTAGAAACCCTTTCCCCAAGGGTGGCCACTTACTAGGAAACCATGACACTCACCAAGGTGAAATAGGAAAAAAAAAACATAATTTCAAGCAAATGTTTTCAAAATCAAGAAAGGATCCTTAGAAACATGTTCAAATTCTCCAAATATCAAAATGACGCTTACCACGACACAAGACTTGTTACCTCATGAAGAAAGACTTGTTGTCCTCTGTGGACCAAGTTGGGTGTGGTGGATGTTTCTTCAATTGATCATATGATGATGTGTGTTATGATAGGGGCCCCTTCCTACTCATCTGGCTCTCGGTACTCCATGTCTACAACTTGAGGGCCTAGAGACATCATCTCCTTAGTTATCCCTAGGAATGGAGGATAACATATGGATCCTACTTGGGGACATGTACTCACCATAGAGTCCATGATAAACTCAACATATCATGGTAAGACTTGTGCCTACACACACCAAAACAAAAAATACTGTGCATATCAAGGGTGGGTTACTCACCCTTTGTCCATATGATCAAAAATTCAAAATTTCAACTAGTCTTTAAAATATTTTTTTTTCATTTTTTCAAAACATTTCTAAACTAACATGTAATATTATGGAAGCAAATGATCATAACAAGTCTGTAATAATGCAAGAAGAGAAAAATGAAAAATCATATATGACATGCAAATCTAAACAAATGAAACTAACTACTATGAGAAAGAAAATGCAAATGAAAGAAAGCAAAATGACCTACCTACTTACCTAGGGCCCAAGGCCCATGGTGATCAAGTCCTATGGATGTCAGGTGAAATTATACAACCAGTGAAACCACCTAATCAACATCTCATCAAGGTATTTTCCCTTGTGCTTAATCATGTAATACAACAAATATAAGTTAAGCATGAAATAATCATGAGCATAAATAATCATGTAATCAATCATGGAAATCAACTCATGGAGGTGGGTGAGAGGGAGATGATCCTACTGGTATGAATGGTGACAATCTTGATCAATCCATCTATGAATAGGACTACTGCGTGTAGACGACAACTCGTCTTCATCTTCACTTAGAGTACCAATCCTTCCTGAAGACTCTGATGAGATGAGAGATCAGAATAAAACTATATGGATTCCCAAAGAAGAAGAATAAAGGCAAGGGATAACCTTATGTCTAGAGAAAGAAATCCTCCTGCTACTAAAAAATTGTTTCCTTTTTATCTGCATATCCTTGTAAAACCCCCCAAAATGAAAACATTGTTGCTTAATAGTGTGAGTTTCTGATTTCCCTAGGCTGGCCACAACTTTGTATCCATTGAAATTCAAGCACGAAAGTGATTGGAAATATTCATAGAACAAATTGGAATCCCCAAAAGGACACATATCACAACTACCAAGGGATGATTCAAATTCATCTTAAGTATATTGCGACAAGTCATCCTCAAATGGATGAAATAAATTTATAACCATATCATCGTCGATATTCCAAGAATTTGAATCATATGCACGTGAAGACCAGTTCTCTGAAGATGAGAACTCGACCCTTTTCCCCCAAGAACTACCCTCAATGTCATAAATGGAATTTCTATAAAAAAAGAAGCAACCCACATCCCATCCACGTCTCCCAACATGTATGAAATCATCAATGTGTTTTTCAACCATGTCACAGAGTTTCTCCACAAAATCATTTGGACTAATCACTTCTTCATCTTTATGTGCAGGGGGAAAGAAAGGTTGAGCAACTTCATCTTCGTTAGGCGAGATAATGGATACCGATGTCTTGTATGGATTCTCAGCATGTTGCACTTCATTGGAATTCTTCTTTTTCTTCATGGTCATGCCCCTCTAACATCTCTTCATCACAAGAGGCTTAATCCTCAATGCATAATGCTTCATATGACTATTCTTGAAAGGAGAAAAAAGGAAATCCCTGTTCATCTTGTTAGTGTGGGCTTGCTCTTTGGCAGGTGATTTATTTTCAAGATCCTGCACTTTCTTGGAGTTTTCCTCCTTTTCCTGGACTTGTTTTTCAAATACTTCTTCCACCAAGCATTTTTTGAGGTTGTTGTTGCATTTTTATTCCAGGGAAGCCTCATTGCCATCAATATATGTAATAGTTTCAAATAGACCTAAAATTCCATATTCTTCCAGAGCTGTCAGAAGTTCATGATAAATATCTTCAAACCTATGGGATCCTAGACCACAATGCTTAAAAAATATTCAACAAAAATCCTGAGAGAAGTGATACTCTTTTGTCTATAAGAGTTTCTTATCCATCCCTGTTTCTTTTTTCCCAATGAGTGTAAAAATTACACCACCAAAAGGTATTCATGTCTTCTTTAGAGTATGGATGCATATCTCATAAGTGATAGGACATGTGAGACAACACAAGAAGGATCATCATTGAACTTCAGGATATTTTTGAGATACCCCAGGGGGAACTCGTTTGGGAATCCTAGAACATCCTCAAGATTGAGGACATGATATACTCCATGCCATACCAAAAAAACCTTCCTTCATTATGCGTAAATAAAATCA
Organism: Picea sitchensis; assembly: GCA_010110895.2. Taxonomy (NCBI): domain Eukaryota; kingdom Viridiplantae; phylum Streptophyta; class Pinopsida; order Pinales; family Pinaceae; genus Picea; species Picea sitchensis. Next base: position 9,449 of record SNQJ01S0249921.1, read on the forward strand.
ACCACAAATGGAAGTCTTCATACCTTATTGCAATGGAGTCGCCAAATGATCTCAAGGCTCATCGAAAATGGAGAGGGTATCTTCCCTCAATGGAGTCGCTAGATAAACTTATATAAGTTCGCCAAATTTGAAAATGGATATTTCCTCAAATGGAGTCTCTAGGAAAGCTAAGGGAAAGGCTTTGGGAATAACTTTCCAAAGTGTTGTTAGGTCTCTATAGAGGATTCAAAATCCTCCCCGACAATGATGCCAAAATGTTATTGCACAATATGTAGATTGAGAAAATCCCAACCCAAACCACAAAAGTGTGACAACTATGGGAGTACCTACCCATTGTCACCTTAGATAGACACTCCCCTCATCTTAGTGATGATAAGTCACCACAAGGGGGGAATCTCGATGACCCTAGGGGGATTGAGATGGAAAATGAGAGAATTATCAATGCATCCCCTATAGGTAAATCTTGGAGATGAGGAAATGGATTGAAGAAGAGTCTTGTGGAAGGGTGAATGGTTTCCAAAATTTTTGCACCTACAAAACAATGTTAACCATGCCCAGAACAAGATAAATGATAATAAACCAAGCCTATAATCAATGGGGAATAAACAAGATAAGATTGTTTTTCCAGAACTACAACATATATCATATTTACAATAACAAAGAATAATTTATAACAGATGCCCAATTAACCATAAAAAACATCAAATAATTATTGCATGATCAATCCCTTAACATGTAGATAATATTTCAATACTTAAACTCAATTTTTGATGGAAAAATAGGGTTGAAAAAAGATGTTATCCGCAACATATTAGGGCATCCTTGTGGCTGTAGCATAATTTTTCTACTGAAGCAAGTTCGAGACACTGAAATTCACAAGCAAAGAACCCAAATGAAAACTGTTGACAAGAAAAATAATTAGTAATAATTACTTGCAATTTTCAACGTAGAAAGAGTAGTAAAAGATGATGAAAGAGCGATTTTGCAGCTGTTGATACTGAGAGGGGGGGGTGAATCAATATCAATTATAATTTATCACCTTTTAAAAATTTATTTTGCAAATGTTGATACTGAGAGAGGGGGGGGGTGTTGAATCATTATCAATTATAATTTAGCACCTTTTAAAAACTTTAAGTTTTCAATAAAATAAATACATCCCAATATACAGTAAAGAGTAGGAGAAAAAATACACAATGCACAACAGATTTACGTGGAAATCCAAATGGAAGAAAACCAAAAAAATATTTTCTTATATAATAACAAGAATACATTAATAGGAAGCTACAAATTCCACTATTCTCCAGCTCCAACTGGAAGGAGGCACCAACCCCCTGATTTACAGGCACCAACCTGAAGGAAGCTACAACTCTGTAGATTCTCTAGTTCCTACTGGAAGGATGCTCCAACCCCCTTTCCTCGCCCCTTCCTTCCACCCTCAAATATTTATATAACATAATCAACCTGTCACTATCACTGTCACTGTCTCTGTCACTATCATTGATATATCATCATCATCATCAAACTAGGTCCACATAGATATCCTAGCTCCACATGGGTCCACATATAAAACCCAACAACCACATAAAAACTTATGCCAATCATGTGCCAAAATATCCAAAATATGAGCCTCACAAACTGGGTCCACATTGATATCCTAGGTCCACATGGATCCACATATAAATCCCAACAACCTCACAGAAACATCACAACTTGATAGCAGAGCATACAACAACATCCCAACCTTACGACAACATCACAACCTTATAACATATATTGAGAATAAGAAATACTTTAAGAGAATCCCTTAGACTTCTCTTGCACACCAGAAGACACCCCAAACACCTTGTGCACAATTCATGATTGATCTCTTTCTTGGTTACTCAAAAAATGTGAAATTATATCATGTATTTATAGTAATTTTGTCCCAAAAAATTAGCTGAGCCGACCTCAATTTTCTGACTGGATTGTTGGATGGAAAAATTCATATCTGCTCATTTCTAGGGAGTTAGAGGGAATTCCATATACTGTTGGAAAGGTCTCAGAATAATATTTCCATCCATGTAACTTGTGATTCAATTTGAGCTATTTATATAGGGTAAAAATTCCCTCAAATATAGGGGATCAAATTGACCACAAATAATACTTTCAACAATCTCCATCTTGTAATCTTGATCTTGGGAATCTGTAGGCTTCTTCACTTGACTGTAGAGGCTTCTTGAAAACACCTCCAAGGCTTCTTCAAAGCATATTTCCATGAGGTCCATGCTTAAAGATACGTCATAAGGGGACCATTTTGGAGACTCCTTCAAGCAAACCCATAGGCTTCTTCATGTTGATCACCAATGACCGACTTTGACATCAATGACAACACCATTCAACAATCTCCCCTTTTTTCATTGATGGAAACACTCATATTTCCCCTATCATCATGCTCCTGATATTTCTCTCCCCCTTTAACATCAATGGCAAATGGTAACTCTTATCTTTGGGGATGGTCCCCCTGAACTCATGGCGCTCAACACTATTTCACTGTCCTTTTCTGTCTTCTTATCATTTCCTTCCTTGTTATAGTCCTTGGAGCTATTTTGTGTGACTTCAATGCTCTTTCTCTCCTCTTTCTCTAGGATGTATATGTTATTTTGTCTTCTTGTTGTTGTTGCAACCAATCTTCCTGAGTCTTATTCTTGAATTTCACATCTTCGGGTATCAAACTTAAGATTGTATCCCTGATCACATATTTTAATGACACTAAGGAGATTATTCTTCAAATATTCAACTAGTAAGACATTTGTTTCTTTTACATTTCCACTTCCAAGGCTCACTACACATTTTCCAATTATTTTGGCATAGGAGTCATTTCCAAATGCAACACTACAACTTTTTCTTTTCTTTAAGCTGATGAATTTGTTTTAGTCCCCACTCATGTGTGTTGAGAACCCACTATCTATGTACCATTCATCTTCTTTATTTTCAGAAAGCAATGCTAATCGGAAATCTTCCTTGTTTGGATTCTATTTCCTTTCCCATACTGTAGTTGGTTTTATGATAGGAGCATCTTCTTTCATATTTCTGCAATCTCATGCTTTGTGACCAATATTATTTCATTTGTAGAATACAATGTTTTGATCCATCAATGGGTCAAATGGATTGTAATTTCTGTTGGCAAATCCATGAGCATTTCTAGATCTAATATTTACATGATTGTCCTTTGGATATCCATAATCATTTATGTTTCTCATACAATTGTTGCTTGCATTGATTTTACATTGAATTTCTTTGTGTCAAAATTTTCTGCAAGCATAACAATGACCAAGAAAAATACTCTCATACCTAGTAGAAAAGGTGTTGGCAAATATTGAACAAGCAACGAATGCGTGTTGATGATTGTTGTCTTTGATGGCAACAACAGAAATGGCATGATATGCAGAATTTGGGGATTTGGACGTAAAAGC
>SNQJ01S0249925.1:0-12900 GCA_010110895.2 Picea sitchensis
GCCTAGTTTTTATAGATTTGAAGTTGGTTATCCATCCCCAACTTCCTCCCAAAATTTGGCCTCAAAAAATGCCCAATATCTCCCAAAAATGGATAAAATCCTCCATTAACAGGCATAAAATCAATAGAAAATCCAAACTATATAAAAAAAACACCTTTGTTTTAATAATAGGGCGCAGCCCCTTTTGGCGTGCACTCCTAGTCATAAGGGGGAGCGGCCATGTGGCCAGGCGCTCCACCTGTGTGCTAGCTCCCTTTCCGGGCTCCTGGTCTTCGGCATATGTATAGGACCATGGTTATCAACTTACCCGCGCACGCGCCCTGTTTGGATTAGGTCTGGGTCACATGGGATCCGCCAAGATCCACGGCCTGATCCCTATCTACCAAGTGTCGAGTTGTATGGAATTGTAACAACCGCGGGCCGAAACCATGGGCTCTAATTGCAAACGTCGGGCCATATGGTATGTCGACACATCCGTGGGTTGGGGCTAGGCCCCAGCCCTTTCCGCCTCCGACTACACTTTTAAACAAACTTAAATATATTATTTCCCATATAGTTGTTAAGAACCAACAGTGGCACAAGAGGTTAGCCTGGTCCTGCCAGTCCGTAGCACAGTGGAGGTCGGGGGTTCGACTCCGGTGGAGACCATAAAATTTTACACTACGCCGGAGAGCCAACTAGAGGGTGCCATGTGGCAACCCATGGCTGGGCCACATGGCACCTCAAAAACCAATCAAAAACTACCACCTGTCAAACATTGGTTCATCCACCTGTCTGCCAAGGTGTCAGCTCTGTACTGCCATGTCACTGCCCTGTCAGCCTATGCCACGTGTCTGCCACGTCACTGCCCTGTCAGCCTGTGCCACGTGTCACCCTTACAGTGGTGACATGTGTCACCCTTTGACTGGTCCAAATCACCTACCGTACTCCCTGTCACCTACCACGTGTCTTCTCCAGGAGCTACCATGTCAGTTATACGGCCTGTACAATCATCCTGCCACGTGCCACTGTACGGACTGTACAATCACCCATTTTTTTGCTTATTTGGGTTTTCGGACAGAATGCGATATCTTTCGCATACAAAGCCCATTTGATGAAGTAAATATATGGCCAGAATCAGGAAGACGAGATGGATGCAATGGCATTGGTTTTGTCGGATTCCAAGCACTTTCATTTTTGAGCCTTTTTGAGTCCTGTCAGGCTCCTGGATCCGATTCTGGATCAGTATTGATGAATAATGGAGTGAGAATAGGGACTATTTTGAGGCCCAACAATGACTGCCAACAATAATCCTTTGAAATATAAGAGAACACTTGTGAGTTGAAGAGCTCCTTCAATGAGTTGCAGAAACCCTAATTCTGAATTTTTTGTAGAAATTGACGAAACCCTAGGGCCAAAATTTCAAAATGCTCATAATTTCACTCTAAGAGTCTATGGAGGTGCTCTGGAGGATTTTGTACTCTCCTATGCCAAATTATCCCCAACATCCAATTATTAAGGGCTGAAACATCCCAGAAAGGAGGGGCGTACGAATATTCTGGAAACCCTAGGAGGGTCGTAGGGTTCTACAGAAAAGAAAGGAGACTAGTAGATGCTTGTGCAATGGTTTCTTCAAGACCTATTCTATGAAACCATGTTTATTTTTCAATAATCTAGGCTTAAGCATGAATTTCATTCCATTTTATCATTTTACTTAAACCATAGACAATTTGTTGCAGCAGCCAAGATCACAAGGAGAAACACTATGAACAAGTACACAAGAAGTATCCTGGGAAACCCTTCTCAACAAGGGAAGAAAACCCATCCAATCCTTTTCTATATTCTTCTAGAGAAATACCTTCACCACAAGGAAAACCTAGCACACAAAAGGGTGCTCACAAACCCTAGAAGACTTGTGCCCAAGAGAGGTGTGCACTTTTCCCAAGTAGATGTATTTTCTGAAATTTCCAAACTCACACAAAAGATATGATTCCTCGATGGGGAATTTACATTTACTTATACTATACCAACTCTATCAACAGAAGTGTCTATTGGCAAAACAGGGCCGACCTCACTAGATCACAATATAATTAATATTAACTGGATTAATTATCTTGTACATTAATTATCAATCACATTAAGGTGGGGCCGACCTGTACCCTTTACATTAAAATTAGGGTTACAGGAAGGTCTAAATCTTGAAAAATATAGCAAGGGATATTATACACCCACTAGTGCTAATCCACTAGGGCACATCCATAGGGATGTCCATATTTATGGCTCAGTGCATAACACAGAAGAACCACTTCTTCACTAGTGTTTGGTCACTAGGATTGTGTTCACCTATGCTCATCCACATGCATGTCCACTCAACAAATCTTCTTTCCCACTGCATTACATAGGAGAGTCATATCGAGTTTCTCATCAACTTGCTTCTCAGAGGATGCTAATACATCATCTTCATTTATGTTGTCATGACGATGCACCCAACACTTTGGGATTTCACACGTTCACCTTGTACTTAGCCACAGGCATGTCCAACTCTGCAGATATCCTTTCTCACTGTGTTACACAGGAGAATCATCTAGAGTTATTCCCAACTCTCTATAAGGAGGAGGCCATCTCTATGTTCCATATCTATCTTAGATAAGAACCACACACCCCTCTCAAGGGATATTTCTCAGGTTTGTGTCCTGGAGAATGTCTCACATAGCTGCAATCATCACCATGTTTTTTGCTCTAACTTCCCTTCTACCTCTGCTTTACATATTTCTAACAGATTCTATGAGACCTTAACAGATGATGGATCATTTAATAACTTAACACGGGATTACAGAAAATTATTGATGGTACTTACTTTCTCTAAAGTTTGTCCTTTAATAGTATGGTCCATTGAAGATGGAATATCGTACATTGGCGGGTCATGAGTTTGTTGCGCAAATTATGTAGACACGGTATTCTTCTTAAGAAGCTCGTGTATGGCCTCCTTAAATGTTCCTTTTCTTTCCACGCGTCAAACTGCTTTTGTGGCTAAGTATTCTTCTTGACCCATTGGTGTTGAGATGGATCTTGTTTTTTCGTCGACTCCTGTCTTGGCTCCTCCTAGAGTAACTATATTGACTTTTTTCCCATCATCCCTAGCTTATGCAAAGATCCACTAGACATTTTGGTTGTTCTGGTTCCTTTTTTCTGAATATTTCCCAAGAGTATTGGGCAGTCTTTTGTGTCATGTTTTGTTGCGTGATAGTACATACATGTCACAGGTGGAAGTGGACAATCCCTTGCATAATGTCTTGGTTTTTGGTAGTTATGTCATACTATTATCCCTCTATCTCATCCAAATACTCCTCTTCCTCGTCCTCCACCTCTGTATCCACCTCAATCTCCTCATTTTGCATTGTATTGGGGTACATGGTTATACTGTGTGGGGTTATACTATGGTTTTGCATTGTTGTATTGTGGTTTCACATTCTTGTACCATGGTTGCGCATTGTTGAACTACGGTTGCACATTGTAATACTGTGACTATGCATTGTTGTACTGCATTGTTTATGGGTCTTAAATCCCTAGTTCATCAGTAGGAACCAAACCCACCATCGAGGCCCAATTAGAATCTGCAGCGTTTGGAATGGAATGGTTCTCCAGATCTTGTGAATTGGCCAATTAATCGATGGGCTTTAACATTTTCTTGTGAAGGATATTCCTTCAGTTTGGACTATCTCTTTTGTATTTTATCTTGGGTGGGACCAATGTGAGGTGTAAGCTGGTATAAACCAACTTGGAAACAAAAAAAAATTAAGTTCTAACTATTTGGGAAGAGGCTTAGCTTGGGATGACATGCTACTCAAACATGCAGATGACAATTCTATAGCACAAGCCAAGTACTAATACGTTAACCATGTGAGCATCCAATTACTGTCTGAGATTACTAATTATCAGAAAGAAAACACATATGAAATAAGATAATGGCATGAAAAATAATTCATCTACCATAATCATCCATCACATAATCACACAATGATTCATCATCTTCATCATTAGAGAAAAGAACGGCAAAGCATTGCACCAGATAACTAGACAATAAATTGGACAGCTCTTACTTGTTACATCTATTAATGAAATGAGATAGGAAATAGTTATTCTCTACGTCCACTCACACATACATTTGATGAAAATAACTTTGTCTTTGGTCCAGAAGGACTTCTCAATTCATAGTAGCTTCAAAATAATTCTTAACAACCAGAAAGAAAGAGTTCTTGCAACAACCATCGACCTTTAATTAATCGGTCGAGGTCTTTATTTATAATCTAAAGTTCAACTGAAAACAACGGCTAAKTGCAGTTTAAGAAAAAATAAAAATCTCCATGTGGTGTCATCCTCTAACAGTTTATTTAACAGCCGACCCGAGATATCTCTTCAAAAGGGTGACTTCTTTCGTACTCAGACCAACTCATAAATAGTTCTTCACAAGTTTGGGCCCATGGAAATCTGTGATGTTCCATCAGAGTTGTGTGAATCCCTCTGATGTCCATCGCATGCATCTGGTACTTTACTAGACTAGAGTTCAACTGTTGTAGTGCGGTTCAAGCTCTAATAGGATTCTCCACGAATCGTCATACTTTCCTTGGCACCGCATCGATCATCTTTGCGAGCTCTTCGGCCCACAACTAATCTTGCTTGGTATGCGACTTGACTACATTGCTCAAGTCGACGAAATTGTCGAGGTTGCCGAACTTGGGGAGTCTGATATCCTTCATTGCTTTGTCGATTTTGCTTCAATGTTTCTTTCATGTTCCTCGACGAGGTTACAAAACAAAATGTGTTCAGTAGTCGGAAGGATATTTCCTACAACTGGGATTGAAATAGTTTAGAAATTACTTATCAGGCAAAGAATAGTAAGATGTAAACAGAAAAATAAATTGATGTGTACCTGTAGAGATCGTTAGTCTCGATTGTTTAATACTTCGTGATCCCAGTCACCCTTTTGAATGACTTGTAATGTATTTGTCCATGTCGTCACTCCTATTCAGTTTAAATGAGTTACATCTATGTGCCATAGCGTGGAAAATCAGGTATGACAGATACGAGCGTCGAAACCATTACAGTGGTTGATTTCCCTTTGGGGTTGGGAAAGGATGCCAGAGCCGAACGTGTGTCGAAAGTGCACGTATGCTCCCAAAAGGTCAAATGTCATAATAAGGAAGTCATTAAATGCCTCAAGTCAAGGTAATTTGTTCCTCTGAAATTCGTATCACCAAGTGTGTCAACTATCATTCACTAATAATGGAAGTTGGGGAGATTAAAGAGATTGGAATGATCGTACTGTATATTCCCTGCAACTTCGATTGGCGGTGTTTCATGTGTTCTAGATTGTATCCGTCGAGCAGCTGTGACGCGTTAATTCTTCAAGACATCTTGTCGTGAGTCGTGAGTGTTTCTTGGCACATTCTGTTTTGCTTCCCGTGTCTGCTATAAATTCTAGAAGTTTTGTGGGGGTTCTACGCATCAGTCGAGTTTATACATCAGTACCACTAGTCTTGCGAGTTCAATTCTAGAAAAAAATTGTTTCATAGTCCTTTGGTCAGTCGCAGACATATAATCAAATACGTTTTTTCGCTATGGGATCCCCTCAAAACAAGGTACGGGGTTTGCGAGGCAGCTAGAGCACCAGGTCCGAGCCCCAACGTGCCTAGGACTTTTTCTTATTGGCGTCGAGCATCTCCGAGGCTTCAAAACGAGGTTCCTACCTTTGCTTGGAAACGATGTCAATGCCTCAAGCAGAGGTAGAAGTGGAGAAAATTACGCCTGAAGAGCACATGTTGGAGGTCATGCCCTCTCAAAAGAAGACACTGAGGAGGAGGGGAAGGCCCAGAAAAAATATGGAGGTGGGAGGAGGAGAACATATCTTGACTAAGTTGGGTGCACATTCGGCCGCTAAGGAATTCATGATGCATGTGACCCAGTCAGATCCTATCGGGATTACCAGTCGAGGAAGTGGGAGTCATATGCAAAAAACCAAGACATCTAGTTCTAACGTTGGAAACTCCAACCAACAGCTGGAGTAGGAACAACTTTCCATAGCCTAACTTTATCAAGAAAATAGAGAACTACGAAGACAATTGGAGGCAAAGAACCAGGAGGTATTGACACCGCAAGGTCCCAAAGAAAGCACAAATTGGCTCAAGAGATAGCTTCGAGAAGCACAAGATATGATTTTGCAGCTGCGTGAAGCGCAGAGGATGATGGGGAAGGAGAAAATGAAAACACTGTAAGGCGTGAGGAGAATTCTGGGAGAAAGTCTGTGTGCAGGAGATACATGATGGGTGGACTCTTGTTTTTGTATTCTCAGAAGTGATGCTTGATAGTTTCCTCTATTTTTCGTGAGGATTTTCATGTTCTCAATGTAACTGGGCCGGTTAGTCAAGGTGTCAGTAGTGTTTATTTGTATGTAACCTGAGCTTGGTGGGAACCTTAATATATGAAATTTTGAAAATGTTTTGCCTGAAAGGATTCTAGTCATAGCAGTTGAATGTATCGTTTTTCCTTTCTGTATGGAAATCTATCATGTTTTCATATAAGCTTCTCGTAAATTATGTGATTTTATAATTATCGTTGTTCCAAGTTATTTTGTAAGTTCGTTGATATTTTCCTTTATAAACGTCTAATATCGATTGATGCTAACGTGGCGTCGTTGACTCGAGGCTCATTAAAAATAAAACTGGAACTCGGCTTGTGGGTAAGGATGGCACTCGGCACTTTGTTCACGTCTAACGAGCCTAAAAGAGATAGATATTACGACTGTCTATGTCGAGATGGCGTCAGGGATTGGAATTCAAGAGTAAAATTAACATGTAGTTTTCTTTGTGGGTCACCGTCCTTCAAGACTTCCAACCCCGCAGACTTTCAAAAATCGGCGGTCGGCGATTATTATTTCGGTTTTCGTTCAATGCTTATTCTTCTAATATTTTTTCGACGTCGAATGCATTGGTATTCGGTGATACCTTTAATGAATATTATTCATGGAGACGAGAGACTTTCTTCTGCCAACGTCGGTGAAGATCGGTGCTCAGCTATTTTGGTTTTCTCAAGCGATTTTCGCCACTTCAAATCCTTCCCGATGCCGAATTTCCTAAGCGTGTCGAGGAAAAGTTTCGACTGTCGATTCCTTAAGTAAATGTTAGTCTCTTTTAAATTTAATATGATTTTCACATGGTCAAGTAGACTTTAAACGACTCAACATGAAAATACAAAATGATAAACAAAGGAAGCAGTTTTTGTACTGAAGTGTAAACAGACAATGCAAAGGATCAAGTGGTACCCAAAAAGTAAAAAATTTGACATAGACTTTTTTAGTGTGTGTTGAGTGCTCAACAAATGGTGATTCACTAGGCAAAAGAGGAATCTCTGCTCCTCCTCCAAGGCTCGGCTGATATGGAAGCTGATGGAGAACCTTGACTGGTTTTAAATCGGAACCTCTTTACCTTTGCATTTGAAATTCTCAGGTTGATGATTTCAAGCCTGCCCGTGGGGTTTTAACCCTTTTCCTCCTTCGTTTCCTTGAACTCTGACTCGTGCCCCTTTTACTAGCTTCGTCTTCTGGGTTCATGTAGTCCTTTCCAACTTTCATTCATTCCCTAGAGTCTTACCAAACCACTAAGTAGACACTTATGGCATTTCTCCGTAGTTGTTCATTTGCTCAGGTTAGACAAAGGACTCCTCAAAGCAACTGCAGATCCTCCATGCTTCTTGTGTTTGTAAGTGAGTGATGAGTTAGGAACAGAGTTCACTATGTCGCATGTTTTGAGATCAACCATTGTCCTGCTAAACACAACTTTCAAAAGCACAGAAATCTAGGTGGAAAAAGAAAATAGCATTTGGTAATCGTGAAAACACTCAGACAAAACATAAAACACTCAAACCCTTTTAACTATTGGAAGTATTTTTTCAGGGCTTGGCCATTCATTGGGAGGGCATCAGGTTCCCCCTTCAGATTCTGCAATCGATAAGTGTCTGCCCCAATCTTCTCATCCACCTGGAAAGGTCCAAGACATAGATTCTAAAACTTAGAATGTTTCCCTTTCGGTTCATTTGCTATGTCCCACTTTAGGACTAGGTCTCCTACTTCAAAGTTATTCTCTTTAGCCTTATGTTTATCAAACCATATTTTCACTATCTGTTGGTGAGCTAGGAACTTTGAATTATCCTTTTCTCTCTTTTCTTCCAACATGAGCAGAGTGTTGATTCTTTGTTGTATGGTTGATGAAGGTTCCTCGCTGGAAACTTGGGCTAGTTGAAAAGATGGAAGATAGAGCCCATTTGGAAGGATGGCTTCTTTCCCATAAACCAGAAAGTATGGGGAATTCCCTATAGCTTCCTTGGGTGTGACTCTATCAGCCCACAGAGCGTTATGGAGTAGATTATGTCAATTCCTTTTGTTATCTACAACCGTATTTTTTAATATTCTCACTAGGTTCTTATTAGTTGATTATGCCACACCATTACCCTGGGGATAATAATTTGTCGAGTACCTAATTATGATTCCTTTGTCCAGATCAAACTCCGTCAAAAGGGTGGAAGAAAAAAAAGTAGCACTATCAAATATCATGACAGAAGGGATGCCAAACCTTGTGATTAGTTGTTGCTCTATGAATTGGATCACTACTTTTTCGTTTACATGAGTCAAAGGGATAGCCTCTGCCCATTTTGTGAAGTAATCAGTGGAAGCTAGAATGTACTTGTGTCATTTTGAAGAGCTTGGTGTGATTTCTCCTATGATATCTAACCCCCATTGCTCAAAAGGCCTAGAGACAATTACTAGCTAGAGTGGGATTGTCGCTCTCTTCTCTCTCCTAGAACTCATTTGATAGGTTTTACAGTTTCTAGCGTAGATATGAGCATCTTTGAACAAGGTGGGCCAATAATAGTCGGCTCTCATAATCTTATGAGCGGTGGTGTTTCTTGTGAAATGTCCCCCGACAGGGCCATCATGGATCTCCTTCGACACTTTGTCTACATCTTCATGTTCGAGACATATTAATAGTACCCCATCATAATTAATCTGGAAGAGTACTAAACTTATAAGGCGATATTGTCCATATTTTAACCTGAGAGCTCTCCTTTCCCTAGTGTTGAGATTTTCCAGACAAGTCCCATGGTGTAGGAGATGAGTTAAATCCTTATACCAAGACTCTTGTCCTGGGGATATGTATGATACTTCACCATACCATAGTGCCATTTCATTCTCCCATCCAAAATATTCATTTACTTGGTCCTGGGCTTCGGCTGTAAGTTTGCATAACCCTTGTCCTTTTACTAGTTTGGCAAGTTTAGATCAAATTCTTGGACTACTTCCATCCAGTTCTATCTTATTTTCCCCATTTCTTGTTGAAGAAACAAGGATCGTACCATAGGGTGTGGCACAATCACTTTAGTGTGGTTCTTGAGGATGTAAGACCTGAAATGTTTTATCGCCTTAAATACCACATAGGCTTGTTTATCTATAGCAGGATAATGTAGCTCAGTTCCTTGAAGATTAATGCTCATGAATGATACTGCGGCCTCATTGTTGTCATCATCCTTATGAGTCAAAACTGTAGCTAACGATTGGTCGGAGGCAAAAGTGTAGAGGAAGAGGTCTCTATTGAAATTGGGACTTCGTAACACCGGGGCTCAGGATATAGAAGTTTTAATATTGCTAAAAGAATATTTTCTCTCATAATCCCACTTAAAACCAACATCCTTGTGAATCATATCTTTTAATGGTTTGATGATTTCTGCAAAATCAGGAGTGAATTTCCTCACAAAATTGATTTTCCTGAAAAAGGACTGCATGGATTTCTTGTTGTGAGGCAATGGGAGTTGAGCTCTGGAGTTGAGCTATGGCTTTAATCCTTTATGGGTCTATGTGAATGTCTTCTTAGATATATTTTGACCTAACAGCTTACCTTCCTCGACACCGAAGATAGTTTTCTTAGGATTTAAGGATATATCGTACTTCCTACATCTTTCAAAAAATTGAGTTAAGTGTTGGATGTGTTCTTCTTTGTTCTTTGAATACACTGTTATGTCGTCTAGATACACAACCACACACTTGTTGCTTAATCCCTGAAATTCTACGTCCATGGCCCTTTGGAAGGTTGTTCATGTGTTAATTAACACAAAAGGCATGCGTTTATAAGCAAAGGTTCCCCACTTGGTTCGGAAGGTAGTCTTCAACCGATCTTCCCTTGAAACCAAAACTTGGTTGTAACCTGAGAAGTCGTCCAGTAGAGAAAAAATCTCTGAACCCAACATGGTCTACAGGAGTTGTTCCATTGGTGGGACTGGGTAATTTTCCTTTTCTGAAGCTCTGTTAAGATTCCTAAAATCTATGCATAAGAAGATTTATCTCGACTTTTTTCGTACTGGAACCAGGTTTGCTACCCATGCGGAATGTCTAACTTGGAAAATGATCTTGGTATATAAAAGCTTCTTTAATTCCTGGTACATGAGAAGTTCCAAGGATGGGCGATACCTTTGAAGCTTCTGTTGGAAAGGTTTTACTTTGGGTTTTAATGGGATAGTGTGTTGAATGATGCAGGTATCATACGTTTTCAGATCTCGATAGGACCATGCGAAGACATCTTGGTATTGTATGAACAATTTGAGATAAGATTTTCTTTCTTCCTTAGATATAGTCTTTCCGAGATTCACATTCTTTGGGTTTTCCAGGATCCCAAGATTTATAGTTTCATGCAGAGGACAAGAGATATCAGTCTTTGTGTTTCTAGGTCCCTTAAATCGTTCTTTCAGATCAAACAGATTTTCTAGATTAGTTATCCATTTCAGGATTGTGTGGGACTTTGATTTATCAATAGGTTGTTCTGTCTAAGGATCGGTCTCTGTCAATTTCTCTTGGAATACTTCATCATCAATAGCCAAATCTTTGAAATTGTCTTGGTTAGTGATTCGAAATCGGATCTAGAAACCTGATAGGGCTTGAAAAATGCTCAAAAATGAAAGTGCTTGGAATGCGACAAAACCAGTTCCATTGCGTCTGTCTCGTCTTCCTAATTCCGGTGGTATATTTACTTTGTCAAACGGGCTCCGTATGGAGAAGATATCGCGTTCTGTCCGAAAAGTCAAACAGGGAAAAAAATGTTGACTGGGCAGTCCGTACAAGCTGACGTGGCAGAGGCCGTACAGGTGACGTGGAAGAATCTGTACGATGATGTGGCAGAATCCATACGATGACATGGTAAAATTTATGTGGCATTTTGATTGGTTGATAGTTGGTTGAATCAGTTGACGACACGTGGCAATTTCTTGGCAAATGTTATGGTGCCACGTGGCCCAATCATGGGCTGCCATGTGGCACCCCTTTATTGGTTGTTGGTGTTTGGTTTGTTTATTAAAATTTTATGGAGGCCGTGGGGTTCTACCCCCGGACCTCCCCACCGACGTATGACTTGACAAGTGGCTGCCAACCAGCGCGCCATCATGTATTGCTTGTTATGTAAGTGGCGCATATTACATTTAACATGGAATATGGTTAAGTTTTGGGCCACGACCGGGCCGGGGCTTAGCCCGAGCCCTTGGTCGCGCGCCACATATCATATAACCAATGTTTATATATATATATATATATATATATACTGCGCGGGGTTTTTAAAACATAGCACTCGGTCCTATGTATTGCACCATATGACCGGGAGTTCCGACCACCAAAAAGGGGCGCAATGTATGCAGTTGGGCACGGTTATAACCGTTAGGCCCGTGGTCATATAACCGTCAATGGGACCAGGTGTCAGCGCATGATAGGGGCCAGCGCTTAGCCCTTTGGGCTAGTGCTTGGCCATATGAAGCCATATGACCGTTCCAAGGGGGCGCACGTGCGGACGAAGGGGGCTTATGCCCAATTATAGTTATAAAGTGGGTTTTATAACTAATTTTTGGGTTTTGATTATTGTTAAGCCTATTTTTAATGTATTATCTCCATTTTGGGGAGTTATTGGGTAGTTTTGGAGCCTAAATTCTTGGAGGAAGTTGGAGATGAGCAACCAACTTCCCAGTTATATAACCCAGGCCTGTTTGAGGCCAGAGGGGGGCATTCAGAGCAGAGTTATGCTGAGGAGAAGCCAAGCCAAAGCCATTTTGAGGCAGAGAAGATTTTGAGGAGGAGACGTTGTCGGACCATTTCTGGGAGATCCGGACGTCCGTTTTACGTGCCGTTTTCTTTACATGGTTCTTGAGATCTAGACGAACATGACCAGATCAGTCTTGTAGCCATTTGGAATTGCAGTGATGTAATTTTTAGCATTTGAACAGAAATAAAGAAGCCTCTCCCACAGAGAAAAAGGCCCGGATACGTAGGCAAAGTTGTGCCGAACTCCGTTATCAATCTGCATGTTATGGTTTGTTGTCTTTTATCGCATTTCAGATCTACACATATGTATATGGATGTTATAATTCCTCTTCTTTCCTCATTATTTCACTAAGTTTCTCAAATGGTTAATTAACGAATGGAAAATTAAAATTCAACCATAAGTCATTAAAAGATCCTACGGATCAAGTGGTATCAGAGCTAGTTGATGTTTGGATTTGAGTTGCATGTTAACCAGGGAAAAGCTACAGCATGGTGAAGGCGAGCTTGTTGCAGAGATTCCATTAATTGGATTGAGAAAAAGAGCTTCTCACAACGAGAATATGGCATCGGAAGAAGGGATTTCTCAAGATGAGAAAGAGTTTCGGAAGACATTCCTTGCTATGTCGGAGATGGTGAAAGTCTTGTACGAAGATTACTTGGAAAGGAAGCGACCGGTTTTGGGTGATTCTTCAAAGGGAAAAAGTGAAGAGGAAGAGGACCATCCTCAGATTCCTCCTTCACCTCCATCAACACCTCCTTCTTCTCCTTCTTCTTCAAGTTCAAGTTCTAAATCTAGT
>SNQJ01S0249926.1:0-12900 GCA_010110895.2 Picea sitchensis
TTAGGTAAGCATCAAGTGAAAGGTATGAATGTATATATTGAGCCTCTTGTCGACGAGCCACTAAATTTATGGGATGAAATCACTATATATGACATCTTTAGGCCAATAGGGAAAAGACAATTTCAATTCCATAGAATACTTACATGGACAATTCATGATGTCCCAAGCCTAACACATTTTTGTGGTATGTAACATACTAATGGACTTTAAAAATATATATGATTTTATGAAAATATGATGCATGCTTCTTAAATATCAATTCCTCATTACATAAATAATATTGACATTAATCCATATAATCTTGCAGGTCTTCAAACAAAGGGTAAATTTGCATGTCCATGTTGTGGTCCTAGGATGAAATCACGTTGTTCAAGAAGTCTAGGAAAGGAGGTGTTTTAAGAGTATAAGAACGTCCTCCCTAAGAACAATAGGTATCAAACTACAAAAAAACATGTTTTCAATTTGAAAGAAGAGATTGGAATAAAACCACGAAGAATGACACCTCACCTATGGAAGTTGGAATGTAATAGATTAAACCATCAAGGTAAGCATTTAGTATATGTGTCTACATATATATTAATGTTTTACTATTTTAATTTCTATCGAATTCTATTTATTGTATCTAACAATTGTTGTTGTAATCTCATTGATTGTTTTTCATAAATGTCGTCAAGGCATCAATGGGCTTCCACGAGGAATGAAAATTTATCCTGTACAATTCAATAGGTTTCCATACTATGAGAACCTACAAATAACTCATTTATTTGATACAATGTATATCTGGAAGAATGTAACAGAAACATTATAGAGAATTGTAGATGGAAAGATTGACAAAGAAAAAATTATCAAAATTTGTACTAACATTAAGGAAGCCAATCACACACTACAAAATGTGATTTATTCAAATAGAAATGGAGTACAACAAAATACTCTTCCATGGTTATTTATAGAGAAAGAAAGAAATGTTGTAAAAGAGGTCACCCTAAAAATCAAATTTCCCACGGGATTCAAACATAAACAATATCTTAACGAAGAAAGGTGAATTTTGTGGGGTGAAAACTCATGACTGGTATACCTTCATTAAGGTAATTATTTTGGACATAGATTTCTATATTGGTAAATATATGACTTTTTAGTATTATAGTATGGTTTTATTTTCCTAAAAACTAATGATCCCTTTGTTGTTATAGTATGTTCTACCTCTATCTCTACCCGACATCTTTGACAACAATGTAAAACAAGTTATATATGATATTGGAAAATACATGAGGTAAATATTAATGATTTATATGAAAAATTGTTGTTTGTCAACTTGTCGACATCTGTTTTACTTTCTATATATATATATATATGACGTTTTTGTTGAAATCTATGAACTAATTTGTTATATCATGTGTAGGTGGTTGTCATATAAATAAATCCATAAAGAAGATATAAAATATTGGAGGAGAGAAATTCCTTGGATAATGTGAGAAATGAAAAAGTATGTACCTTCGACATTTTTCAATGCATAAGAACACTACCTCATACACCAAGTTGAGGATATTGAAATGTGTGGACCTATACACACAAGGTCAATGTGGATGGTGGAGAGGCGCTTGAAGTCATTGAAGGATTTCGTTAGACAAAGAGCATGTCTCAAGGGATCTATGGTGGAGAGCTTTATGATATATCAATCTGGGTTTATATTAGTCAGTATCTTCCTAAATTAACATACAAAATCATGAAGGTGCCTTAGATTTGGGATCTCAAATCCATTAACAAATTTTAAGGGGAGGTCTTGGTTGGGAAAGGTAGAATGAGGAAAGTGAAAGGTAATTAGATGGTAGAGATATATAATACTTTGCATTAACATTGATTTATTTCTATATTGTACTTATTCAAGTTTTATTTAGCTTCCATGATCAATTATTATTTAATCTTTACTCTAATTACTAATTTTTATTCTCTTTTCAAACAGTTGGTCGAGAGTGGGACACACTACATTCATACATCACAAACAATATTGATTGAATGAAAGTATGAATATATTGATTTAATATACAATGTAATGGTAGGTTATCATGGGAAGGGATGGATACTTTTCTTAAATAAGCTCATCGTAATCAAGATACCAATATTACTCAGAGGGAAATTGATTTAGCATATGGTTTAAAAGATAAAAAATAAAGAATATTATTCACCCACATTATGTTTGAATTATTTTCCATTCTATTAATCTAGGTCATGGTGTGCTTATTTTATAAAGTTTTACTAAGTCTAAATATCATGTTTATTCATTTAAAAGTATGTATTTTTTTTTACGTGTGGGGCATATTGTAGTTGAAACACCACAAGGCTATGTGGTGCAATGGTTGTAAATTTCACATCAAAAATTTGGACCTTAAGAAGAAAACCTATGATTATAGGATAAAATTTGGACATTATTTCAGGTCACCAATGTTTCCTCTATAAGTGACATGCATCCAACAGTATCCAAAAATAGATACTATGGGTATTTGAATGATATACTTGAGTGTGAATTTAATTCCTTCAAGTTAGTTCTGTTCAAGGTCAAATGGTACATGTTACATATGAATGATAATGATCCCAAAAGAACTGTTATTGAGCATTCCAATGGATTTACCATGGTTAATACAAGGACGTTTGAGCCACCAATCAGTCATCATCATCATCATCATGGTCGTCATCACCATCATCATTGCCATCATCATCGTAATGGTCATCGCCATCATCATCATCATCATCATCATCATTGTCATAGTTATCATCATCATCATTATCATCATTGGCATTTCCATGGTCATCATCGTCGTTTTCAAAGTCGTCATCATCATCATCATCGTCATCGTAATTTTCATCATCTTTATCATCGTCATCATCGTCATATTCATCATCATTCTCATCATCGTCATCATCATCGTGATTGTCATAGTCATCATCATCGGCATCATCATCATCATCATCATCATCATTGCCATCGTCATTGGAATTGTCATCATCATCATCATTTCCATTGTCATGATCATCATCATCGTCATTGTCATGATCATTGTAATAATTGTCGTCCTCATCATCATTCTTTCCACCATAATCAACAATATTTTCCACTCATTCCTTGTATGTTTCAACCTTAACACCTTAAGGGATGTTCCAACATAGCTAGGGTAAGAGAGGCATCATCCCTCGTGAGGGTGCTAGGTCTATATGTTATGCATATTTCATTTTTTTATCTTTATAATTGTAGATCTAGTGTTTATTGGTTATACCTAGTGTGCAAGTAATTTTGGACATGGATCACTATTAGAGGACTATCACAACTCTACACTTCAGTTCAAACATCTTCATCATCTACAAAAATGAGTTCCAAGTGAGTTATTTTCCTTCTTCCATTTCCATTTCTAACATTATGGCTTCTATCTCACTAGAGGAATTGTTCATTAATTAACCATACTAAGTTGCTCCAATTTCCTTTTATAATTTGCTGGTAAAACTTAATTGATGTACCAATATTATAATCACCTATAACCCTAGGATGTCATTCAAAACAAAATCATAAGATCATAAAACCATGGATTGGAGACCAATATGCATCTCTGATATATTGTTAGAACTAAAAATGACCACCACATATACCACTCATGGGAAAATATTCCCTATAGAGGGCCTATGTGGTGGTTTTGGGCTCCATACATGGTCATGAGATCTAGAGGTAAATGTTGTGGCCTATGACCTTAGATTTCATTCCTATACCACAAAATGGACCCTTACAACCATCGTTATTGCACCAATAATTGAAAAGGTGACCTCTTGGTACTATCATATTAATAAGATTTGTTAAGAGGTTCCTAAACCCTTAACAATCTTAATTTTAATATGTGTTAGGAGTTTGGTAGGTTCCAACGATTAATTTGAGCTTGGAATTGATCAAATCAGAATATTTTGACTTGAACCAAAAATAAAATTTTATAACTGGGAACATGTAAAACCTAAAATTTTAATTTCCACTGTAAGTAAGTGATTTTTTTGCATATTGAACTAACATTTACTATTTTTTATGCTCATTGTTGCAATTTTACTACATTTTCAAGACTTGAAATGGTTATATCTTTGTCATATAAACTTTGATTGATGTGATTTTTTTGAAAGTGGATATTTTTAGGTCTTTTGAAGGTTGTTTTTATAAAACTTCCACTAAAATTCAATCCTTGGTACATTTGTGAGTGATTTTGAAACAACCACCATAAAAATATTATTTTTGGTAGTGGTTTTGAAAATCCACCCCTAAAATATTTATTCTCTAACTTTTCGAGGTGATTATTGAAAATCACTGCTAATTAAAGACACTTTTGGGGTTGATTTTGGAGAACTTTCCCTAAAACACTTTTAACAATGGTTTTGGGAGGACTACACTTGGCCTAATCATCACAAAAAGGGTAAATTATTGTAATCTAAGCCATAAAGGCAAATGTTATGGCCTACAACTATGTCTTTTGGCATTGGTAAACTGTTGTAGTAGAAACCCTAAAATTACAACCATATCCCATTTTTGTGGTGGTTTGGGCTCTGCATGTATCTTAGGAGCTAAAAGGAAAATTGTTATGGCATAATACCCCATATTTCAAGCATAGAACATGAAATGGATCTAGTGAACTAAATTTGGTGCATAAATCCTTAAAATTGTGGCCATATATATTTCACATGATAAATATTCCCTATCTAGGGCATGTGTGGTGGTCTAAGACATCATAAATGGCCCATGAGTCCCTAAGGAAATTTATATGATCTTGTATCATGTCGTTTGACCCTAGAACATTCCTTAGACCATGAGAACCATACTTTATGTTACAAAATTATTTGAAATAACCATTTTTATATCACATAGGGCATGTGTTATGGCCTAAATCCTTAGGGATGGACCATAAAATCAAAAGCTAAATAATGTTATGTCTTCAGGCTTGTTTGTTTGACCTTGGTTCAAGACCACCAATTTTCACTCACAAGACAAAAATTTTCTATGTAAAACCTATGATGTGTTGGCTAGAGACTCTTTTAAACATAACTTGGGATCTCTAAAGATAAATTATAAGGCATAAGACCTTGGTTGTATGGGTAAATAAAAATAAAACATAAGTTAATGTAAATATCAACATCAACTTTAAAAAAGTAGCACTAAATTTTAAATACAAATAAAAAGGATAGACATTTAAGTGCATTGAAGGATCAAAAGTGACAACCTATAATTGTTTCCATTAGGTGAACACATTTGGTGACAATCATTGATTGTCACCATTATTTTGAGGTATTTTTGGTGAATGGAGTGTTGAGCGCTCAACACACCCTAAAAGCCTTATGAAATTTTATCACTTTTTGGGTACCACTTGTTTGATTTTACTAACTAAATTGATTTCACTTTGGGGAATGGTTTATTTTTGTTTTGTTTTCATGAATCTTATCAATCAAGTCAGGTTTGTTTGAACTTATGAAACCTCRTTTATAAAATAACTTGACATCTGAACTAAGAATCTGCAACTAACATTGCACCTAACGTGCTTATGTTCGACGTTGGGAAAATTCAAGAAGGTAAAGTGGCCACACAATTACACTAATCATCGATATCTGATGCATTGTTGGCGTTGGTAGAAGGCGGAGTTTTTTTGTGTAAGATATTCTCCATGAAAATCTAGGAGATAGATGATCCCCATCGACATCGGCAAAATACGGGAAGGATAGACATTGACAAAGTCTGTAAAGAAATCACTGATAGCTGATGACCGATGCTCTATATCAGAGTCAGGGAAATATAGAAAGGTTAAAACAATCGTTTTTGTCTGCGATAAACATATCATTGATCGCTGATCCCCGATACACTTTTGGCATCAGGATTGTATTGAGAGTGTCAATCGGGGAGCACCTGGGTAGGTTTATCGTCGATCGTCGATCCTTGATACTTTTCATCGTCAACAAGATAGGATAGGGTTTTATAACTTATAGCTTAAATAAATTCATGATTCTTATTAACACGAGTAAATCAAGATGTCGGTCTCGAATGCCACATGTCTTCATCAGGTAAGGGTGTCATACGACCTAGTTTCATCTCGAGTCGTCTTAAGGATTCATGTGTCCTAGTCACACCTCCTAGTCATCTTTGCCATGTCAGATATGTATGGAAAGATCGATCGACGTCAGAGATTTTGCAAGAAGATATCAACGAAAAGTGTTCGAAGTAGAATGTCGACCCCTGACTCACCAACTGGACTAGCAAAACGATGGGATGTTTTCATCATAAGATACAATCAGATTATGACATTTAATTGACGATTTAATGCTTCATCCCTCATTTTTTTCTACCTCATGCGTCGATTGAACAACGACAATTTGAAATCTCCAATAGGCCACATTACAACCCGCATTCACGCCATCAACCCACGATCCAATTTAATTTTAAACATCTTTGAAGATCTGATGGAAAATTTAATAAAAATACACTCATAACCCGAATTGAATGGCTGATGCGGCAAGGTGAGTTCATCCCTGTTTAAATCTATAGAATGGTTTTGAAAAAAATCATTCTTCACACAAGTTTGAATTCCAGAGCATCCAAAGAAGCAAAGCAAGCATCTCGAGACTCTGTTGCTTCTCAGATGATCAAAACTAGGTTAAAAAATATGTAAAGGTATGTGTTCAATTTTTTCAATTCGGCGGTCATGATTTATGTATGCATCTGATTTCTTACATGGTCTATAAACTATGTTCTGACTATAGGTAAAATGCTACTGATAAATCCAACCATCAGGTGCTCACCGAGAGCACCCAAGCTAAAATAAGCTCAGACAAGTGAAGGTTCTTCTCCTGGTGCAACAAGGCAGCTGTAATACACTCCCAGGGAAGAGCTGGTCATAAAAACCTCAACAAAGAAAGCCTTTGTCCAGCCTTTGGCCTTCAGTGATACCGAAGTGAGCACTATATCCAAAGTAATTCTCCCACAATGGGGGGACCTTTTCAAAAAAATTAGTCGAGAGGAATACCCAGAGTATATCGCACACATTGACCTAGATGTAAGGGAGCTCGATGACCAGGTGTTCCCAAACATTCAACGGTCATATTTGCACATGGTATCCAACATAACCCTTGTTTTCCCTTGCATAGAGGTTCTAAAGTGGCTAATCGACCATATAGATGCACATAAATATTTAATCAATGATGATAATTTTTAGGTGTGTCAGATTTTTCCTCTCGATAGAAGTCCAAAAATACTACAAGCTCAGATACCCAGAGGAGAGACTAAACACCGACTTCATGGTGAAGTTATATGAATTCCATGACACCATTCGGTTGATGGCCTCATGGTGGAAGGAGGACAAGAATTTTACCAACTGGAGCAATGGCTAGTATGGGACAATTAACTTGAGGGATCCATACATCTATTTGATGGATCTCATTCACCAACTATTTGGAGAGAAGGACTGCTCCAATTTTTTAGAAGCATGGATGCCCTTGGTATACACAATGGATATCCCTAGGAGAAGATTTAACTAGGGAGCAATAATTTCCAAACAATTGAGCATCTGTGTAGAGCAGGATCAGACGCCGAAAGAAGGGGAAACACCCATTTTCCACATGGCCTCATACCTACTCGATGTCATCTGTGCGAGAAATTTCTTCGTCGACATGAATTTAAGATGGCATGTTGTGGAGCTCCCGGTCCATGTTTATTTTAGCATATAATGGGAGAAAAGGTATAAAATATTCTACGCACTCATCTGCGATGAATTAATCCCTCTTATTCATTTTATTGTATTTAAAAAGGAATGCCCATTATTATCCGCAACAACTAAGAGAATGGTAGAAAAGGTAAGCCACTGGTATTTAGATGAATTCTCAACCTATATTAGGGTGTTTGGGGCCACCGAAGCACCGTATCTCCTACTTTATCACGTCCTAGAAAGGCTTATTGTGGGAGAAATCTACTATCAGACTATCATGCAGGGCTATAACGCCACACTAGTCAAGGACAAGAAGCGAGCCTTCATACCTTACGGTTTCCATTTGGGGTTTTATCTGGTAAAGGACATTTCTCAAGCCAAACAGGAAGGGTTGAGCCAACTTGAATTCAGGTTCCCAACAAGACAATTCTGCAAGCGTGACCCTAAAGGCATGGTCCTCCAACATGCTTCACATGTATCATCCTCTTGGCCATACACTCATGATAAGTTTGAAGATGAAATTTTCATAGAGTGCGCTCAGGACTGGGAAGAGGTAGTACAAAGGATGGCCAACCCAAATATGACTAGGTTCAAGGCCATGAGAATGGATGAGCAGGTGGAGACAATAGAGAAGTCGGTTCAAGAGGCCCTCAGATCTAGGGAAAAAATCAGAGCGACAGATACCACAAAGGCACAAAGAAGGGGATTTCTCTTGCTAGAAGGGGCACAAAGAATCATTGATCAGTTGTAAAATGACCCTGATATGGTATAGATGTCGAGGATTCCCACTGATGACCCAATCGAAATAAGAGGAGAGCCAAGTGGCCTAGAGCTGATTATAGATGTCGAGGATCTCACTGATGACCCAATCGAATAAGAGGAGGTTTTCATGGGCTTCAGAGCTGATAAACTTGAAGAAATGGTTGGAGTTAAAAACCTTTGAAGTTCCACCCAACACAGATCGATCACCAGGGAATTAACCCACTCTGGAGCATAGGAGAGTGATTAGAGGACAAGTGTACCAAACTTTGTTCGACCCGACAATCATATATGATGATGAGGAGAGTTCAAGGTGTCCCTAGTGACTCCAGAAAGTTACGAGGAAAAGAACCCCGAGAGAGAATTCCTCAGCTCTTGATGCTCAAATTCAGAGCCTTCCACAGAGAAAGCATGAGGTCCAAAGTTCCTTAGAAACTGATCTACTGGATGTGATGGGAACCCCAATGAACATCTCTAGGTATGAGTTAGGATCGAGCCGCTAGAAAAAGGAAATTCCACGACAATAAATCGACATTTAAACAACCAATTTCTAAGTAAGTACCTAACCTACCCGTGGTGCTTCAGTTTTGGCTAATACCTCACCAACCAATGAGAAACAAATGGAAACCGAGCCATCGAGACATATGGAAAAATCTTAGGAAACCATCCTAGAATAGGTACACATGATCAAGAGCTTAGGAAATACTCTAGCTTGGGGAGAGCAACAAATCCCCGAACCTGTTGTTAAGGTCGCCGATATACAAGAAATGTCCTATGATCCAAATAGAAAATTCATCATGAAGAGAACAACTAAGAAGAGAAGGATTACGTTGGATAGTTCGATTCTCATCACCACAGAGGAAAACATTCTCAGCATAGAACACGCCAAGGCGTTTGAGATTATTGGCGCAGGGATGGATATCACATATGCCACCTTGGATAGAGAAATAAGAGATGAAAAGGAGTTGGCCACTGTGCTTAAGTAGTTGGATCATCTGCGTCATTTGGAAAAATACTATCAGGACTCCACACAAGCCACGATGTTTTTGAGAAGTGAGTTGCAAGATACTTATGCCAAATTCACGAATGAACGACACCTTTCACTGCAGGTATAACTGACTTTCAATAAGACACACTTATGGTGCTAGCAACCTGCAAGGACGTGGATAGGTGGTATGAAAAGGCTTATCAAGCAGTGGAAAGGATAGATTACATCAATGCAGTTCAAAAGGCCCGAGAATCCAAAGAGAACGATATCCAGGTGCTAAGAGATAGCAGCATAGATCAGATCAGGAAAGTGTCCGAATACTGGCTGAAAATGGCCCAGGAGTTGCAGTGGGAGATTCAGGAGAAGTGGACCGATTGCGAAAAGAGTTAGGAAAAGATTAATTGGGAGATGAAAGGCATTGAACTCCCATAATTCGTCTCACCTGAGGAATTTGTCGATTTTCATGACATAGTCAAACAACATGTAGAACAAGACTCGACATGGAATACTGAGATATAAAAGGTGGTGACCATGGCACCAGGTCAAGTACAACGATTCATGGAGCATCCGATTAAGGCTCAAGTAGTGTTGCAATGGTTAAGTGTTAAAATAATCAAGTACAGAGCACGTGAAGTAGAAGTGAAAGATATTATTTTAGCTCCGATGGACCAACACATGTTCTCGTATGCCAACACATGTGAGAAACTCTTCGTCAAATGGTCGGAGTATGCGAAGAGTCATCCACTCTATTAAAACTATTTGATGACTCTTAGAACACAGATAGACGAAAGCACCATGTGGAAATATTTTATTTTACTTAGCTTGCACTTTTAATAGCTATTTTTACTTAATGTTTCATTATAAATAAGAGGATTGACCTTTTAGCAATGGTCGATGGTTTTTGCAAACACCCTCATTTTTGGAATTGTAAAGAACTATTTCTAAACTACCTTAATTGAGAAGTCTTGTTTATGACCGGAGACAAACTTTTGTTTTTCATCAAAAGAGTGTGTGATTGGATTTGAGGAGGAATTACTTCCGACTTTATTTTATGAATGGATGTTGTAATTAGTAACAATTTATGAATCTATTGATAAGTTAGTTGTTTTAATATTTTTTGTAGTTCTTTCCTCTAAAGACGAAAGAAAATCGTTGTGTTAATGTGTGATTAATGCCAGAGCTAAGGAAACAATTTTTCTTTCCATCATTTTATTGAATGTATGTTTTCTTTCGATAATTGCATCTTAGTCAATAATTGAAATACCAACAAGTTAATGTATCAATACTAGGCTTGTCACAGGTGTGAATATATTTGTCTACATGCTTGAGCACAAGGGTTATCCCAAGCTCATCCTTCTTCAATAGTTAATACCCCCCCTCTTACCAGCTGGTTTATACCAGCACACATCTTTTAATCAAACCTATCTAACAAAAGAAAAGACAAAAAGAGAACGTTTAAACTGAAGGAGTAACTTTGATAAGAATATATCCTGTCAATCACTACATAAATCCAATCGATTATTTGGCCGGATTGAAAGATCTGGAGAACCATTCCACTATCAAATGATGCAAAGTATAATTGGGCCTTAGTGGTGGGTTTGGTTCCTGTTGTTGAGGTAAAGGGATTTAGGATCCCTCAACAGAATTGGCGCTAGAAGGAGGGCCTATTGAATGAATGTCTAACGATAGTTCTGATATAATATTTCACACAACCTATAGATTCAAAACAACCCACATGCATGGATAGTCATTCTCAAGACAACCCACATACACCGAGTACTCCTAAAACAAGTAACTCATCCCAACAAGAGGAAGAAAATTTGTTCCCTGAAATACCTTACGCTCTTCCCCACGAGGATTTGAACCAGTTCAGAAGAAGCACACGAGATTACGCCTAGAAAATTGGATCACTAGCCTTAGCTCCGTTACTTCCTCATAGAAAACAAGTAAGCAGACCAGTGGTTGACACCCACGACCAAGTTTTTGTTCACATAGTAGAAGACCTGACAAATTTCTCCCTCATTGAGATTGAACATCCCCTTAATTTGATTCCTGAAACACCAGCCGATAACTACTCTGAGCTCAATGATTTTGAATTTGACGAGGAAGGGTTTAACTTGGATCACTCAGTTTCAGAACCAGACGACATGGAGGATAATAATGATCATAATGAATAAAGGGGAAACCCACCTCAAAATAATCAACCATGGTTGGCCAGATATTCTTTGGCAATCCTCATATGCTTACATAACCTCCCTCGACATACAAAAAATTTACTTCCTAAGTTTGACCCTGAAACCTCTAGATTTCCTGAAGACCATATTAAAAAGTTCATACTAGCTATTAGACTAATGAATTTACAACATGAAGACCTAGTATGTAGGATTTTTCCCTATACCTTTGAGAATTTAGCCTCAACGTGGTATTTTAACTTTCCTGTAGGGTCCATAACTAGTCGGATGAAATTTCAAAAATAGTTTTTAGAAAAATTTGCAGAAGAAACCACTACAGGAGATTTAATGGTCGAACTGTTCGCCGCCACCATGAGTTCAAAATAAAAGGTTAAATAATTCAATCAATAATTTACCACAATCCTGAAAAAAATTCAACCGGAAGCTAAACCCACTCAGGAGTTTCAAATTGAAGTATATGCTAATGATCTCCCTGCTTCTATTTCCATGTTTGTAAAAAGGGTTGCCAGGCATACCCTAGCTGAAAATTTCGAGGAAGCCAAAACAATTGAATTCCAAATGAAGGGATGTAAAGATTGCCATGTCTAATTAGTTAAGAAGGAATCTCAACCTCCACCCAGGAGAGGACTCTTGTTGACTAGAACCCCAGGAAAACAAGCAGAACAAGGTCCCGAAAAGGGAAGTGGAGACATAGAATACCTACAACAGATGACAAATAAATTTTCAAATGAAATCATAGATATGAAAAGAAGTGCAGGGGAAGGAAACCAAGGCCAAAGGCCTTATAAACCCTTTTTAAAGAGAAACCCACCGTTCAAAGCAATTGAACCTCCCCCATCCAATTTAAACATCGTCTTGGGAAATGTAGCATATGACTCTTTCTGTACCTATAATCAAGAGAAACATTCTGAAAGTGTTATAGGATAAGTCCATAGGTGCGGACACTAACCGACCTCCCTATATCCACCTGCTATCTAGAACAAAACAGGACAAAATAATACACTTTCCCTAGATCTAGCGTATTGAATGAACTAAGAGATAAGGGTTATGGACATACCTTGTGATCGCTTTCCTTATGTCTCTATTGTTCCAAGATTTTCTTCAATGCTCTCATCCCGTCCGGATCAGAACAAAACGAACCAATCGAAGTAAAGACAAGTTAAGATATTCAATGCCTAGTCTATACATATGATCAAGGAATTATGTAATAAAATGACATCATCTTTATGGGAAAGGGACATATTGCTGTATTAAT
>SNQJ01S0249927.1:0-12899 GCA_010110895.2 Picea sitchensis
AAATGTACTAAATGCATATCCATAGGTAGAGGAAAAACCAAAAAGGAAGGGGAAAAAATAAGAAGTCATCAATAAGGACATTCCTCGGGCATAGTTTGATGGTGCCTCTCAAGGGAATCCCCCAAAAAGAGGTTTGGAAGGGATCTTGTATCCCTCCTTGAATGATAGTATAGCCTTCATATCTAGGATTGAGAAAGAATCTAAAAATTATTGTGAACTAATGGCTCACAAATTAACCCTACAATTGGCTTAAGAATGTGATGTTACACAATTACAAATTTTTGGGTATTCTCTATTAGTTATTCAATGGTTACGTAAGGAAGCATCACTCAAAATTTTCATGTTACAACCAGTTTTTGATGATATCCAACAACAAATGGCAACCTTCCCACACATTTCTTGTCTTGTATATATAGAGATGGGAACAAGGTAGTTGATGGCCTTTCAAAAGAGGCATTGGGGTTGGAGTAGGGTACTTGAACGATATCCATCTTTCAGAATAGGCATACAAATGATTTCTCTCATGCACCTTGGCTATAAAATTACTACAATGGATAAATTCTTAACTTTGATATTTGCAAAGATGTATTTTTGTCTTTTAAAGCCATGAAAAGTCACATTTTGTTTACAACTCACGGTTTTGGGATGGACATTTTTCAAATCTTGGCTATTGAAAGATGGAATCTATGTCCTTTTAAGTTAAGGAACAATTTTCTTTTTTTATTTAGCTACATGATATATAATGCAAGTATGAAAATTGTTATGCTCAATCAGGCTACAAAGCATTTTTTCGAATGCCATGAGGCATATGAAAAAGCAATTTTTTTTATTATAAATAAAGTTACAATTTTTTTTCCTTGGAAAAAAAATTTGTCATGGTGATAGATCCTAGGGTGGGTGAGAAGTACATATGTAATGGGCCCCCTTAGTGGTTATTAGTGGGTCATTAATCCAAAAATGAAAGGTATTATAAACAAATTGCCATTAACTTGATGCTCATGAATAATTAAAGAGTTCAACCATCATTAGTTGTGTTGCAAATAAGAGAAGATAACAACAAGAAGAAAGAGAAATATACACAAATAACTTGTTAACGGAGTTCACTAATGTGTGGCTACGCTTCCGGGTCTGCTTCCAAGTGGAGGACCGCTTTATTGATATTTAATGCTCAAGTTCTCTTTACAATTGTTCTTTGTTGTTGCAAACGAGCTTCTGATCTGCTATACAAGACCTCCTTGTGCAAATGCACACATGCCTCAACTATCTCCTCTCAAAACATGACTCAATGCCCCTCAAAACATGAGAAATGGTCCATTAGCTCAAGCTACTCTGCACATTCCGTACAATACAAAAGTACTCTCAGAAGCTCAAAGGGCTTGGTTTATATAGTTTTTAGGCTCAGTTATGGAAGCCCAACTTCCCATAAAGATCTAGCCTCTTTTTGGGGTCAAATCCCCCTCCATATGGCCAAAAAATCTCCAAAAAGGCCCAATCTAGGAAAAAACTATAACATAAAAAACCACTCTGATATAAAAATTAAATTAAGCCCCTAAAGGTTGGGCACACACCTCTTTTGCAGAGTCATATGGGCCATATGGCCAAGCGCTAACCCAAAAGTGTGCTACGTGCAGGCCCCTCCTCCGTTAGCCCCCGGTCCTTCGACGAATTCATGGGACCTAGGGCCTGATCGGACAAATAAGCTCCTCGTCAATTGACCCTGGCCGTTGGTCATACCTCTGGTCGCGTGGTGGTTGAGTGCTGGTCTGACGGCCCCGCACCTTGCCTTATTGTATGGTGTATAAGCGTCGGGGCTTAAATGTGTGCAGTGGTGTATGCAACAAGACCGTGGGTTGGGGCCTAGCCCCGACCCTTTACTCTGCGACCATAACAATATTTCCACTTTAAATATTACAATGCGCCTATAGAGGTTAAGTTCCACCGTGGGCGGGTTGGTAGCTCGACCCTGCCCAAAACGTTCCCCCACAACCATAGTTCGCGGGTTCGACTCCTGTGGAGTCCATATAAATTTTACAACAACAACCAATGAAGGGGTGCCACGTGGTAGCCCATGACTGGGCCACATGGCACCATTACATTCGCCCACCTGGTGACACTTGTCAAGCGATGATTCGACCACGTCTGCCACACCTGCCCAGTCAACATGCCACTCCTTTGCCACGTCACTGTACAATCAGCTGCCATGTGTCACCTCTGGATGATGCCATGTCAACATAATGACATCATCATGATGTCATGCTAATGTCACATGTCGTACTGCTGACGTCAACATTGACTTTGACTGTTGACTTTTTGCCTGTTTGGGAATTTGATCAAAACGCAATAAATTTCGCATACGGTGTCCGTTTGAGGAAGTAAATATATGGTCGGAATTAGTGCAATGAGACAGACACAATGAAATTGGTTTTGTCACATTTTGAGAACTTTTATTTTTGAGCATTTTCTGGACCTGAGGATCCTCCTGGATCAATCGTCCCCACTTGGAAGCTTTTGGACCTCCAAAAGTCTAGTATCAGTTGGTAAATAAGTGAGGATATTGCGTCCCCACTTTTTCGGTCTCCATCCACCTGGATTGACTTGGATTTGTGCCCTTCAATCCCACTCGAAGATACTCCACATCACCCTTGCGAGAAGTACATACTCTTTTGTCCAAAATGGTGTCATCCTGCAACTCATTCATATACTCAGGAGAAAAATATTATATGGAAGGAATCTGAACATTCTATCCTCGATCCTCGATCATAAGAGGCTCATACAATATCAATTTTTCCACATTTACAACTGAATAAATTTGCATATATGGAGGCAATTCTAATTGGAAAGCATTAGAACCAGTCTTGTCTAAAATTTTGAAAGGACCATAACGAATTGGTTTTAGATTTTTACCTTCTCCTTGCAATATATTCCTTGTCAATGTATAACCATACTTGATCTCCCACTTTGAACTGATGATCAACTCGATGCATGTCACATCTCACCTTATATTTGGCTTGACTTTTCTCCAACTGTTCTTGCACTGCCTGATGAATCAACTGGATCCGTTCAATGAACTTTGTAGCCTTATCCACATCACTGTGTCTATCTACTGCAATGTCTTTCCCAAAGACAAAATCCAAAGGATATTTTGGCAAGTATCCCAAACATGTTTCAAATGGAGATCGTTGAGTAGAAGAATGTTTGGCTCAATTATATGCATGTTGCACATAACACAAATGTTCATCCCAAAGCTTAGGATGTTCGTTGCAATATGCCCGAAGTAGATGCACTATTGTTCTGTTCACCACCTTTGTCTGCCCATCCGTCTGTGGATGAAATGCTGTGCTCTTATTTAGTCTGGTGTCCATAAGTTCCCACAAACTTGACCAAAATTTCCCCATGAACTTGGAGTCTCGATCAGATACAATAGAAGTAGGTAACCCAAAATGAACCCATACATTTTCAAAGAACATTTGTGTTGTTTGTTCAGTTGTGACTTTCGTTTTACAAGGAATTAGAACACACATCTTGCTGAAACTATCCACAACTACATACAAGTAATCATGACCTTTCCTAGACATAGGCAATCCCCCCATAAAATCCATAGATACACTTTCCCATGGTCTAGAAGGAATAGGAAGTGGAGTATACAATCCTAGCTTTCTGTTACTTGGTTTGCTTTTTGCACACATAGTACATCCTTTTACATACTTGGACACAGTTTCATGCATTTGAGGCCAATAACAAAACCTTTGTAACTGAGCAATTGTTTTGTCTACACCAAAATGTCCTACTATAAGAGAAGTATATGCCTCCCTAATTACATGGACTCTTTCACTTTCTGGAATACATAACTTGCCCAAATGATACACAAGTTTGTCTTTAGTTTGATAATTTAATTCTTCTTCTCTTTTACCATGACTTAAAGTTTCATAGACTTCTTTAAAATCTTTGTCCTGAGCATATTGTTCAATGTAACTTTCATGAGTAATTGAAGTGTGCTTAAGGATTGTAGCAATTGTACTAGGAGGTCTTGATAACATATCAACAACTTTATTATGAATGCCTTTCTTATATCTGATGACCAAATGAAACTGTTGTAAATACCCCATCCATCTAAAATCCCTTAATTGTTGTAGCTTAGTTTGTGATTGTAGATACTGTAATGGTTGATGATCAATATGTATTATTGTTTCTTTTCCCATTAAGTAATGTTTCCACTTTTTAACACTTTGTACTAAAGCATACAATTCTTTATCATATAGTTCTTTATCATGGGTTGGATAGTTAATTACTGTTGTAGTGAAGGTCTCAGAATGATAGCATATGGGCTTTCTGTGCTGCATCAACACTGCCCCCATGGCATAGTCACTTGCATCGGTTTCAATTTCAAAAGAATGTTGGAGATTTGGCAATGTCAGAATAAGAGTTGTACTAATCTTCACTTTCAAAGTGTCGAAAGCCTTTTGCTGGCTTCCTCCCCACTGGAATACCCTTTTCACACATGTCAAAGCATGTAAAGGAGCTGCAATTAGAGAGAAGTTTGCAATAAACTTCCTCTAATAATGTGTTTCCCCCATGAAGCTTCTTACTTTAGTTACATTTGTAGGCTTTGGCCAATTTACAATGACCTCAACTTTATAGGGATCAATCTCAAGTTCTCCACCCCCTACAATGTAGCCCAAATATACAAGAGATGTTTTGCCAAATTCACACTTTGACAACTTTACAAAAAGTTTCTCTCTCTGCAATACTGAAAGTATCTACCTAACATGTTGGACATGCTCTTCCCTGGTCCTACTGAAAATAAGAATATCATCCAAGTAGACTATTACAAAAGCATCAATTAATGGTCTGAATACATCGTTCATTACCCGCATAAAAGTAGCAAGTGCATTAGTAAGCCCAAATGGCATCACTAACCATTCAAATAATCCATGTTTTGTTGTAAAAGAAGTTTTCCATATATCCTGTTCAACAACTCTGATTTGATGATAACCACCTCTTAAGTCTAACTTAGTAAAATATACCGCATTTTTCAATTGATCTAATAAGTCATCAATGCGAGGAAGAGGGTAACGGTTTTTTACTATGATCTTGTTGAAGGCTCGTAAGTCCACACACATGCGCCATGTGCCATCTTTCTTTGGCACTAGGATGATAGGTGACCCACATGGAGAAGCACTTGGTTTGATGACTCCTTATTCAATCAACTCTTGTACTTGTTTCTTTATCTCTGCATTTTCCAAAACTAATAACATGTACATTCCAATGTTAGGAAGAGGAACATCCTGCTGCAATTGTATCTCATGTTCAACTTGTCGTTTTGGAGGTAATCCTTTCGAGACTTGAAAAATATCATCATAGTCAGAAACAATTCTAACTAAGTCATCTTTCAACTTTGTATCACAATCTTGGAAAGTATCAATTCCAACAATGTCCTTAGCTTTTACAACCATTAGTAAATATCTTTTACTGACATTTGCAATTCTCTTCATTTGACCTGAGTTGATTAGTGATAGATTCAATTTCTTATGATTAGCCCTTACAATATATTCTTTTCCATCTTTAGTTAATTGATACTTATTGTCTTCACGATAGAATTTTGTCTTTCTATCAAACATATATGGACTCCCAAGTACAACACCACATATATCAAGTGGAACCACATCTAACTCAACCTCATCTATAAATTGTGAATTGATAGCAAAATTTAGAACACATTGCCTATGCACTTGCAACTGATTATCATTGTGAATCCATCCTAATGGATATGGTTTCTTATGAGGTTTAGTAGTTAATCCCAACTTTTTAACAATTGTCTCTGATATTAAGTTTACTTGTCAGCCACTGTAAAATAGAGTATCAATTTGTGTATGCTTGGAGATTACTCTTATGTGAAAAAGTTTTGTTCGTTTGATCTCATCAACTTCATTATCAACTTTAAAGACTTAACTGAAGAAATTGTACTAGCTTTAGAATTTTTACCTTTGATTCCTGTGACTGTGACCTTGGTCTCATCTCTCGAATTAGACCCCAAGTAGCCTTTGGCTTCCCTTTATTTCTGAACTTTGTTGGTTTCAATTTTGCATGAAAGATCCAACAACGATTCTCACTATGGCCTTCTTTCTTACAATGAGTGCATGGAGGTTTTTCCTTCTTCACTGTATTAAACTTCTTCCCTTTAAACTTCTCTTTACCCTTGCCTTTGTGTTTTCCTTTAGTAGGTTTAAATGGTTTTACAAAATCAACATTTACATTCTTGCCTCTAGATTCAAGATGAGTCGCTTGCACACACACCTCATCCAAGCTAGTTGGATTAAACATAGGAATGGTATGTCGTAAATAGCTATGCAAACCACCTATGTACTTAAGCAATGTCTCTTGAGTATCCAATGGTATTCCCAACAATAAAACTCTTTTTTGAAACTCATGTGTATAACTTTGAACAATTTGTCCCTTTAACTGCCTAAAGTTCTGCCATGACATAATAGCTTGTTGCATATAATCTAGAGGATAAAATTGCTTTCGTAATCTAGATGTAAAATCAACCCATGAAGAGAGTGTCTTACCAAACTTTTTAAGATAATGTTTTTTCCTGCTTTCCCACCACACAAGGGCGGTTCCTCCCATCTTGAGACTAGCAAGCTAAACCATAGTTCCTCATCTATGATTTTTTGTATCCTGCAATATACTTCAATTTGTCTTATCCAATTATCTAACCTTTCCCCATTTAGTTCCCCATCATACAAAGGTAACTCAAACTTAACATCAAGATTTAACAAAGGCATGTCAGACTTATGTTTATGTGTATGCTTTTGTATAGTATGTGTCGTAGAACGAGAACTAGCATTCGAGTAGAACTTGAAGAAGACGGAGAAGAAGGTGGTGAAGGAGGAGGCTTTGAAGATTCTCCTTTCTCTTCACTTTTCTCCTTCATAAGGGGTTCTCCTAGAACAAAATTATTTCTCTCCAAAAAATCATCATATAACATTTTGACCATCTATGACATGGAGAAAAATGCTCTTTCAAACTCTCTAGTTCGTGAAGAAGTTTCTCCTTCAGTCGCCATTCTTTTCTTCCTCAGTACTCGTTCTCTCTCTGAAATGAATTCAGATAATGATCCTTCTCCTCTTCGAGATTTGGATCTTGTGAGCATCCAATGCTGCACTTGTTAAGCCTTCCAACACAACCAAAGCTCTGATACCAAAATACTTGATCCAAACATGAAAGCTATTATAAATAAATTGCCATTAATTTGATGCTCATGAATAATTAAAGAGTTCAGCCATCATTAGTCATGATACAAATAAGAGAAGATAACAACAAGAAGAAAGAGAAATATACACAAAGAACTTGTTAACGAAGTTCACCAATGTGTGGCTACGTCTCTGGGTTCGCTTCCAAGTGGAGGACCAATTTATTGATATTTATTGCTCAAGTTCTCTTTACAATTATTCTTTGTTGTTACAAATAGGCTTCTGATCTGCTGTACAAGACCTCCTTGTGCAGATGCATACATGGCTCAACTATCTCCTCTCAAAACATGACTCAATGCCCCTGAAAACATGAGAAATGGGCCATTAGCTCAAGTTGCTCTTCACATTCCCTGCAATACAAAAGTACCCTCTCAAGCTCAAAGGGATTGGGTTATATATTTTTTAGGCTCAATTATGGAAGCCCAACTTCCCACAAAGATCTGACCTCTTTTTGAGGTCAAATCCCCCTCCATATGGCCAAAAAATCTCCAAAAACGTCCAATCTAGGCAAAAATTATAACAAAAAAAACCACTCTGATATAAAAATCAAATTAAGCCCCTAAAGGCTGGGTGCGCGCCCCTTTTGCAGAGTCGTATAGGCCATATAGCCAAGCACCAACCCAAAAGGGTGCTACGCGCTGTCCCCCCCTCCATTAGCTCTTGGTCTTTCGATGAATTCATGGGACCTAGGGCCCGATCGGATGGATAAGCCCCCCGTCGATCGGCCCTGGCTGTTGGTCATACGTCTGGTTGCGCGATGGTTGAGTGCTAGTTTGTCGGCCCCGCGCTTTGCCTTATCATATGGGGTATAAGCGTCGGGGCTTAAATGTGTGCGGTGGTGTATGCAACAATATCGTGAGCTGGGGCCTAGCCCCGACCCTTTACTCCACGACCGTAACAATATCCACTTTAAATATTACAACGTACCTATAGAGGTTAAGTTCCACCGTGGGCGGGCTGGTAGCCCGACCCTGCCCAAAACGTTCCCCCACGCCTGAAGGTCGTGGGTTCGACTCTTGTGGAGTCCATATAACTTTTACAACAACAACCAATGAAGGGGTGCCATGTAGCAACCCATGACTAGGGTGACACCATTACATTCACCCACCTGGTGACACTTGTCAAGTAATGATTCGACCACGCTTGCCACCCCTGTCCAGTCAACATGCCACTTCTCTGCCATGTCACTGTACAGTCAGTTGCCACATGTCACCTTTGGATGATGCCACATCATCATAATGATGTCACTTGTCGTACTGCTGACATCATCATTGACTTTGACAATTAACTTTTTGCCTGTTTGGGAATTTGATCACAACGCGATAACTTTCGCATACGGTGTCCGTTTGAGGAAGTAAATATATGGTCGGAATTAGCGCGACGAGATGGATGCAATGAAACTAGTTTCGTCCCATTCTAAGAACTTTTATTTTTGGTCATTTTCTAGACCCGAGGATCCTCCTGGATCAGTCATCTATGACAACCTTGGCAAATGTAGAGCAAACTTTAAGGATGACGAACTACAAGCATGGAAAAAAATGGTTTATAACACATTTCTAGCATTAAAGAACTTTGTTGATTGGGTGCAAGCTTTTGAGTTGATATGATATTATCCTCCCTTGCTTCCATAGTAATATAACAAATGTCAACGATTTAAATGACATTTGTTATAAGTCATCTTTAACTTGTAGTTGATATCTATGTAATGTTGCTAGCTAGTGTGTGTGTGTGTGCGCGCGCGCATAGACATTGATATGGATGGTTTATACACAATATTCCACACCAAAAGGATTTTTAGAGCAAGAAGATAGCTTTAGGGCAAAGTCCCCAAATTGATGTGAGAGCATCCTCCCTCACTCTAGTATTAACATTGTTAATAGTTTAAGTGTAATGCTTTATCTTTGGATGTATATTGTGAGTAATCTTAAATGCATAACAATGGTTAGACGAAGACAATTTATAAGTCATTAATCACACCAACAAACTTTGTTAATAAAAAATGAGGTGCATGTTCCTCTATTGATGTGGTATCATCCTCAATCCCTTCGGTACTAACATTGTCACATTAGTTTTCTCCTTCTATTTATGTGTATGTGTGTATGTGTTGTCAATAATATCACATGTGTAACCACCATGGGAATTAGATGACATATAATGTATTTCATGCAACAATATAAAAAAAAATGAGTGAAAAACATGTTTGGAATTTGTGTCCATTATTAGGGTTTATCCAAGTCGCAATGCTCTTGTAGCAAAGATCTTCCCATGACCTTGTTAGGCCCCGAGTTTTCTGTAGCTTTACACTATAATCAACATGAGAAATCATTTACGTTGGTACATGTCAATGGCTTCTACAATCAAGAAGGGTGCCTCCCTTTGCTCCAAGGCACATTCTACATCTTCTCAAGAGATTGGTGGTCACCTCTACTAAAAATGTCAATATGTCGGTTCCATATTCTAAGTTTGTAAAGATGCTAGAAGGGATCCCCAAGTTAAAAATTTCATTTTGAGGCCCAAAAGAAAATCTTTGTTGTATGAAATAAAATTTTGGTGAAATTTTTTATTGGGGGCGTAGTCGATTCACATATACTTAAATGTTTAGATTTAGAAGCAATGTGCTACACTTTTGAAAGAACAAATTTGCGGTAAGGATTATTTTGGTTTTCTCTTACATGTAAAAAAAATATAGAGATTTGTGTATTCATAAATGAACCTTGGTTTTCTGAGCCAAATCGTCTATACCTATAGAGAAATGAGAGAGTAGACATTGTTTCTTCGCACACAAATAAACTATGTTGGGTGATATATTCAACTAATAGTTGTACACATATAAATACATCAACTTTACCTTAAGATAGACACACTATCTTAGCACATGAACAACCTACTAAGAGAATATCTCAACCACACATTAAAATACAATCCAACTAGTTGGAGAAAAACTTTCATATCCAACTAGATCTAACAACTCCCTAAAAATTAGAAGCAAACTATCCACGTAGAGACAAACTCTACCTCACAACATGACCAATAAAATAACAATCACATCCTTCTCACACAATCATGTATTGCAAATTAATCTATAAGACAAGTAGGAGTTAATAATTCCAACACTTTGGGGCGGTAGGAGAAGGGGTGGGGGGGGATACTCTACAATCCCAAAGGAAATTAAGAATTATCCTATGCTTGAGGTTTGAGATTTCCAATAACAATCAGGCAAAGGCCTACACATTGATGCAAGGCCTGAGTCTGACACTAGATCATCATATAACCTCTATCATAGTGGTAGGACAATCCAATGTACTCATACAATCAACGCACAAAGCTTCTCACCCTATCAATCACAAAATGAAATCAATTTTGGTTAGAATTTCACAAGAGGTAACAAGGTTCCAAAAACAAATTTCTTACAACTTTTAAGGGAGAATAATTATGAAGCTGAGACACTCGCAAATGAAGCCATAAGGTTAAAAATTAGGGTTCTAAGGTTTTATGGCTCATTAGTTTATCAAGACACACCCTAAAGAATTGCAATCATGAAATGGAAAGTACCACTAATTTAATGAGACGCATTTCAATCACAAGCCAACTGTACTACCCAAGCTTGGCCACAAACGTGATGAGACTCACACCCTATTTGCACATGTTCAAACTTGTGTGGAATTATCTTACATAATTAGCCTAGGTTTTAAATCATGGTAAAAGTGGGATAATGGAAAAGTGTTGTGGAGAGACGAGTAGGGCACACATGATTCTTCTCCTCGTCGATGCTAGGCGTCGAGATTGTTCTACATTTCCTTCCAAGTGTGACATTATTGTCAGGTTAGTGAATCTAAACTTCTTCATAGCTTTTCTTGTAGTTTGTGGGTTTGAATTTTTGTAGGCTCTATATGTATCATGTTCTATGTTTTTTGGTATTGAGGTTCTTCGAGGTTTGGTTTCTTCTCCCCTTTGGAACATTGGGATTCTGTTTGAAGGTTTTATTTCTAGCCTTCTGAAGCTCATTAAATGGAGGGCATTTGTTATAGCAAATTTTGCCTCACCCCATGCAACTTGCCTAGATGGCCTTTCCATTTCCCTATGTAGACTTGAAGTCCCTTCTTGTACCTTCTAGAGCCAAAAAATCATATTTTTCCATATATACACATCCTACCAGTTAGACAACATGCGTATACGCAGGTTTCTCCATTACAGCCGCATACATCGAGTTTGGTGCTCAAAATTAAAAATTATGTCGAGTTTCCATGCCACGTCACGAGATCCATGATCCTTGACCTTCCATATACTGGGAACGTTCTGCCTTGACCCTTCAGTTCCATTTGAAGGCTATAAATTGGGCCATATCCAAGTCGTGAAAGGGGATAATTCAACTTTTGAGAGATTTTCCTTGTAACAACACTGGCGACCATACTGGGAATTGATCTTCTGTTTGGGGTTTTGAGTGTTTTTCTCCTTGAATTTCTCTATGTTATCCCGAGTTTCCTTGTCGCCTAATTGCTTTCCAGCCTATTTTTACTTTGCATATGAGTTTCTTGGCTTAATCATTACCCTGAAAACGTTTTATTACATATACGCCGGTTTTCCCTTGACATACGCATACATATGCGAGCTGTCCTTCTATAGGGTGTGTACATACACGAGTTTTTCTCAAACAGTTGCGTACATCAACTTTTTAGGTTTACTGGCTAAGTTTGGTGTTTGCTGGGTGATTTTGGATGGTTGTTGTTAGGGTCCTAACCCGCACATAGGTGGAACAAAATATTTGGATGTAATAAAGGTCAATATTAATAAGGCCTTTCAATAAAATAGAATAAGGCAGATGTAAGAAGACCTAATAGAAGCTTCCGCTTCTAGAAGGATCTTACTCTAGATGATTCTTTTTAGTATAAATAGGAGTTGAGGGTATGAGAACCCTAACTTGGATATTATTTTAATAGAGATCTTCTCAACTGGAGGTTGCCCACTCGAAGAGGCCCATGAGCATTGCTTTTAGATTCAAAGTGTTATTTCTGTTATTATTCTCTTATCATTTCAGTGCTATTGTGCTGAATGTTCTGGTTATATTGTTGTTATTATGCCATTCAAGCATTTTATTTCTCTTCTGCATACATTTTATATCTGGTATATTACAAGTGGTATCAGAGCACTTTCCTCGGCAGAAAGTGGGTTAATTTTTTTTTCCAGGGTAGAGACATATTCCAACGTCTTTAAGCCACAGAGAATTGTCGTTACGCACATAAACCCGCAGTTGAGGGATTCATACACGCAGGAAATACAAGTGGTACTTAAGCACATATTTGTGGGCCACTCTTGTAACCCCTATTGGTACCCCTTCGAGTGGTAGCGCATCAGACAACACTTGTGTACGGATCAACCTATATTACTTGAAGCCCTCTTTAGATAAACCCACTGGCTGCCTGACTGTTATAATGTCACCGAGAACAACACTCGGGAAGATACTCTCTAGTACCTGGGTAGTCGGGTAGTACGGCTAAGGGTACGATCTATCCTCCTTAGTTAGTGTCCTGAGATATTGGGCCGAGTACTACTGTTGGACCCCGCACGTATATCAAAGAACTATAGCACAGGGCAAACCCTTGTCTGTAGAACCCTTGAATACCTAACCCTTGGGGACAGAAACATAAA
>SNQJ01S0249928.1:0-12969 GCA_010110895.2 Picea sitchensis
TCATTGATCTCAAATCAATGAGGATCATTGATCTTTGAAGCCAATTTATCATTTCGGTAATTCGGAGATCGGGGAATCGAGGAGTCAGAGGAGCTCAATATCAGGGTTCGCGAAGATGCGAAACCTGAAATCCTGAATCGCAAAGTTCCGAAGTCACCGCAAAAAAAATTAGAAGACCGGGTTTTACGCGCAGGAAACAGGTAAACACGAAATTTTCCAACAATTTTTTTTCTGTTTTGTTAAAATTCTTTAAAGATTGCCACGTCTAGCAATTTAGGACCAACTCAATGTCCAATTCTTCTTGGAAAGAATTATGGGTTTTGGTCTCTTTGAATGAAATCTTTCTTGCAAGCACAAGAGTGTTGAGATCCAGTGGATCTTGGATATGTGGAACCAGATCCAGCGGACCTTTTAGCCATGACAAACCAATAGAGAACTTCTTAGGCAAATCAAAGGAATAGAGAGAATAAATCCAAATTCTGGATTCAG
This sequence comes from Picea sitchensis, assembly GCA_010110895.2. NCBI lineage: Eukaryota > Viridiplantae > Streptophyta > Pinopsida > Pinales > Pinaceae > Picea > Picea sitchensis. Next base: position 490 of record SNQJ01S0249928.1, read on the forward strand.
AATTCAGTGGATGACTCGATTTTCTCAAAAATCACAGGCGCTGGTACTTCAAAACATGCCTGGGACATCCTTAAATCATCCTACCAAGGAAATGACAAAGTCAAAACAGTCAAACTGCATACCTTGAGGACGCAATTCGAGACTTTAAGAATGTCAGAGTCTGAAAATGTGGATCAGTTTATTACCAGAGTCATGGGAATCATGAACCAGATCGGATTGACTGGTGAAGCCATCACTAATCAACGCATTGTGGAGAAAGTCCTTAGAAGTTTACCAAATAAATTCGAAATGGTTGTTACAGCAATCCTTGAATCTAAGGATCTGTCGCATTTTTCAACAGATGAAATAATTGGTTCCCTGGTGACACATGAGACCAGATTACATCTCACAGATGAGTCAATCGCCAATGCCTTAAAAACTCAATTCTCCTTCAACAGAGGGAGAGGCAGAGGAAGAGGCAGAGGCCACCAAGGATGAGGGAGTACTACAAGTAACCAACACTCAAGTGGAGGTAACAGACAACAACACCAGAATCACTCAGTTACAACTAATTCGACTTGCATGTCCCACCAATCAACCTTTGAACTCGAATTTCCTATAGCTAATTGATTTTCCACTTCAGTTAACTATTTTCAAGTGCTGATTGATAATAGATTAATATTTATTGTCCAAATATTATTAAGGGATAATAATAGTTGACATACATCTATAAATGGAATTCGCTCACCATCTATAAATAGACATCATCTATAAATAGAATTTTCTCATCATCTATAAATAGACTTCCACCTAGAAATAGTCTGAGGCTCCATCCTAGTGTAGGTGCATGATTTTCACTAGGATCTTCTTGTTGAATCTCAACATGCCACACATGACTTGGAACTTTCTGCCATTGTTCATGCATTAAATATGTGGAGTCATTACCTCATGGGAAGAGATTTTAATTAAGAACAGACCATAGTGGTCGAAAGTATCTTTTTGAATAGCCAACTTTGAATGCCAGGTAGAGTCCAGACAACATGACTTGAATTTTTAGGTTAATACGATTTTGACATCAAGCATATGCAAGGAAAATAAAATAAAGTTGTCGATGCACTTAGTAGAAGAGTACATCTCATGCATGCTACATTTGTTAGTATGCATTAGTCATATTTAAAGAGAAAAATTTTAGATGTTGTTGTCACAGATCAGAATTACCTATAGGTAAAGGAAAGCTTACAACAAAAAGATGTAGAACAAAAAATGAAAGAATATGAGATGAAGGAATATGGATTACTTATGCATAAAAATACAATTTATGTTCCTAGTTATGGAGAACTTAGGAATTTGGTATTAAAATAAATGTATAATGTTCCATATGTTGGACATCTCGGTTACCAGAAAACCATTACAACAGTAAGAAGACAATTCTTTTGGCTAGGAATGGAAAAGGATGTTGTTGATTACATCGCCAGATGTATGGAATGTTAGAGAGTGAAGGTTGATCATAGACACCTAGCAGTTTTGCTACAGCCATTACCAATTCCAGAGAAGAAATGGGAAGTGGTAACCATTGATTTAATAACTAAATTTACCAGGACAACAACACAACACGATTCAATCATGGTAGTGGTTGATAAATTAACAAAAGATGCTCATTTTGTTCCTGTAAAAATGACTCATAAAACAACCAATATTCAGAAATTTACATGAAGGAGATTGCTAGGTTGCATGGGACACCTAAGGCAATTGTCTCAAACAAAGATACAAAGTTTCATTCAAATTTATGGAGGGAATTATTTAAAGGATTTGGTACAAATATGAACTTTAGCACAACATACCATCCACAGTCACATGGGTAGACACAGAGATTCAATCGAGTAATTGAAGACATGTTGAGAATGTATGTGATGGATAAACCATCTAAGTGGGAAGATTACTTGCACTTGGTTGAGTTTTCCTATAATAATGGGTATCAAGCTTCATTGAAAATAATACCATTTGAAGCTTTGTATAGTAGGAAATGCAATACTCCAGTGAGTTGGGACAACCCAACAGATAGAGTGGTACTTGGGCCAAAATTGCTCAAGGATATGGAAGACCATATGGTTAGAATCAAGTAAAATTTAAAGTCAACTCAAGATAGACAAAAAATTTATGGAGATAATAACTATGCATCTAGAGAATTTAAAGTAGATGAGAATGTGATTTTAAAAGTGAAGCCAAATAAGATCTCTTTAAAGTTGGGTAGTTGTACAAGGCTAGCAGCCAGATTTTGTGGTCCATTTGAGATATTGGATAGAATAGGGGCAGTTTCATACATTCTTTCATTGTCTACTTCCATGAATGTGCATAATGTATTTCATGCCTCTTTGCTAAAACAATATGTACATGATCCTAACCATGTTATTGATTGGCACCTAATTCAGGTAGAGACAGAGGGATACTTTCAAGTCCAACCAATGCAAATATTGGACAGAAAAGTCAAAATGCTCCAGAATCGAGCTGTAGAGATGATAAAAGTCAAATGGACTTGCTATGGTCCTGAAGATGCTTCCTGGGAGCATGAAGATGCCATGCGGGTGGAGTACCCACAATTTTTTGAATAAATGTTGAGATTTTGATCTATGTTTTGTATATGCACCGAGGATACTGCTAAAATAAGGGGGAGGGGATGTAAAACCCTGGGTTTTGAACCTTGTATTAAATATTTTATTTTGATAAGTTATGAAAGGCCAAAGTGCCTAAACAAATATTAAGAGGCCAGTGTGCCTAAGAAATGTAATTTTTTTTATCATTGTTAATAAAAAGCACATCATTGGCGGCTAGACGAAAAAGGAGAAGAGTTATAGGGGTCTATGATTCCACAATAGAGGGGTATTAAGGGGCTAAGTATTTATTTATATTTTATTTACCCATTTTGTTTAATGGAGAATAAAAATTATTTGATCTTCTTGGGAGGAAGGCCAAGTGGTTCCTTTATTCCAAGAATTACATAAACCCATTTTTGGTCTAGGGTGGGGGTTTTGTTGTTCGATGCATCTTCTTCACTCATCACTTGACTCACTCAATTACTTGATATTCACACCTTTCATTCTTTCACCCACTCGTCTTTCCTCATTCGTGTCTTGGCTTGGGAAAGGAAAATAAATTGTTGAAGAGCAGTCATGGTATTGTTGGTTTTAGAGATTGTTGGTGTATTCCAAGCATGAATCAATACCTACATGTCTGAGATGCTTTGGTATGTGTTCAGTTTTTCTCACAGCTAAGATTCTTGAGAGTCCCAGTATGGATATTCTAGACCAACTACACTATAGCCCTAGAAGGAGATGGTCAACCTGAGCGACTGCGTGGCAGAGAAGAGGGTCCATTCTCTTGGGTTGTGTAGGTTGGGTAGAAGAGAGATGTGTAATTGTATTGTTGTGGGTGCTAAGAATCCCCTAAGAGCTTGAGTGTTGACTAGTTTGGGAATCCGAGTGACACTATGGAACCTTCCTTGTGGATTCATAGCCTTGGATTGGAGTTGACACTACTACTAAGACTTGGAACAATAGTGTCTAAGATTGGATGGAACTTCCTTGGTCTACAGCCAGTTGGTGTCTTGTTTTCAGAAAAGATAAGCGCTCTCTGTTATGGTTATTTACCTCTGTATGATTTATTCTGTTGTGTATTTATTTATCTTTGAATTCAATATTTATAATATGCATGCTGGTTGGTTATTTTTGTGCATGAAATATGGTTCATTTCTTTTATGTCATAGTAGAATATTGATCTATGCATGCATACATTTCATGCATCTCTATTAATCAAGAATGTATCAGAAGTTGAATTAGTTCTAGAAGGGGACTCAAAGTTAGCATGCACAGCCTGTGGGAGGTTGGGTAAGTCATAGAGAGACATGAACACATAGAGGGGGGATAGAAAGCATGTGTGTGAGACTGCGAGAGGGAGATAGAGGAAGACATAGAGGGGGGAGAGAGAGAAAGGCATAGTAACGAAGTAGAGAGAGTGTGTGAGAGTGTGAGAGGGAGAGAGAGGAAAATAGAAAGGGGTGTAGAGAGAGAGGTAAATGTAGGTGAGAGGGGTATGTGTAGGAGAGATAGTGGGATGGGAGGAGAGAGAGTTTGTGTGAGAGTGTGATAAGGGGAGAGAGAAAGACAAAGAGGAGGGGTAGAAACAAAGAGGGAGGAGGGGGGAGAGAGAGGAAGACAAAGAGGAGGGTTATAGACAAAATCTGAGAGGGAGGGGAGGGATAAAGAGAGGGGGGGTAAGGAGAGGGATAGTGAGAGTAAGGGAAGAAGAGAGGGAGACACAGAAAGGGGATAGAGAGAGAATGAGAGGAAGTGGGGGATACAGAGGGAGATAAAGAGGGGGAATAGATAGAGAATGAGGGGCAGAGAGAGTGGATCGATACTAACAATGAGGGGAGAGACAAAAGGTGGAAGAGAGAGGGGAGTGAGTGATAAAAGGGAAGAGAGAGAGAGAGAGAGAGAGAGAGAGAGAGAGGATGGGGTAGAGAGAGAGTGATATTGAGTGTGAGAGGAAGGGGAGATATAGAGGGAAGGGGGTCTAGAGAGATATAAAGAGAGAACTGGTGGGAGAGTATAGGAGATAGAGGGAGGGGGATATAGTGAGAGTGAGACTAAGAACAACGAGAGAGAGAAAGAGGTGGTAGATGTAGGAGATAAATAGAAGAGAGATAGTGGGATGGAGGGGGAGAGATACAGGGAGGAGGGGGCTAGGGAGAGAATGTGTGAGTGTTGGCCCTTGACCAAGTTTTGGATAAATTGAGTCATGTTTGACCATTTTTGGGACTTTGACAAGTTGTTCGAAGGCAGAGTGCAAGGCAAAGCAGAGATCGCAGTATCTCGCACCCTTTTTAGGGATGTTTGGGTTTACGCTTTATGTAACGGGTATGGTATGTCGGTCCATGGTTTTTACCCATGTTTAGGCCCCTTTTGTAGAGTATAAATAGATATCTAGGCGATGTAAGTAAGTTGTGTAATGAGGCCATTGTGCTAAGTGCCAAGATTTGTGAATTCTTTGTGCATATTGTGTGTTGAGAAATTACAGAGCTAAGTGCAAGTGATTTTAAGAAGATTATGTGCAGACTATAAAAAGGCTTTGTGCTTGAACCTAGCTCAAGGAAGGAGGATCTAGCGAGGTGCGCACAGATCTCCTATCCTATGAGAAGTTGGTTTGTGGCTCTGTGCATGTAAGGAGATTGACAAAAGACAATGAAGAAGAAGAAGAGTTGGTAGACATAATGCCACACTAGGGTGAACCACATATATCATGTGTTTTGGTTGCTTTGGGAATTATGGTTGTTATTTTATTAATGTGATTGATGCTTAGTGATATAATATATGTTAGATGCATCTAATATAGTAGCTTAGTGATATGAATGAATGCTATATCTGATCTATTTCTATATGCCAAGTGCTTGGATCTGTTAGATCTTGTTGAATAATGTGTTGTTATGTAATGAGGGTTTGGACCTGTGATGTGACTAAGGGTTAAATACTAATGAATGTTGGCTACTAAGTGCTCTGTTAAGTGTTGTGATCCCAAATTTGTGTCCTATCTAGGTTGCAGACACTTGAGTCCTACAACCACCCCTGCCTCTACCTCGGTTGAGACTTCATCTGCTTCGCAGGTGTTTCCGAAAGGGTCGATAGTTAGGGTTTTGTTGGTGCACTATTGTAGCATTGAACCCTGGGTCTTCCCTTGTGTGGCAAAAAATGGTTCTATTGTCAGGACCTGAAACTGTGATTGTTGGGAACTAAAGAAAAGGAAGCTCTGTGCATAGATCTGTTTTCCTAGTGCGCAATATTCTACTTGACTTGTGAAGCTCTGTGCTATGAAAGGAATCATATCTGAACAAAAGAGGTAAGGTCTTAAAGCTTTGTGCTCTGATAAAGGTAAGATAAGTGAACATTTTTGTTTCAAAAGAATGGATCTAGGTATGTTTGAAAGATTTTGTCCTAGTCTGAAAACTAGGGCACAGTTAGAAGAAAGAAGATATGATTTGAATAGATCTGATAGAAATAGTGGAAGATATGTTATTCCTATGCACAGAAAGAATTGTTGGACTAACAAATGGATGTAGGATCCTAGAATTGATTTTTTGCAGGTCAGTTACTGTGATCCTAGTGCGCTGTACATGAAAGGTTGGGGATCATTTAAAATAAATAGAGGATTAACTCTTTGTTATAGTCGTAGAAGACCGGGACACCTTGCTAAGGAATGTTTTGGTAGAGATCCTAGTCATCTTTGTTGTAAATCTATGGATCATGAAGTTTTGGATTGCCCTATAATGATTGCTAAAGTTGAAAAGATGAATATGAGACAAGAAATCCATGAGAAAGGCCAAGAGACTAAAGATATGTTAGAACCTCAGAACGAATTAGAGACTGTATTATTGCAGATGAAAGAAACCCTACATGATCATAGAGACATCAACTTATTAGAGATCTTAAAAGAGAAGGAGTATCTAGAAACAAGAGTAGGATACTTCGACATAAACCGTGTATTGGATGCAGAAACGCAGGTGAATATCATGACAGAAAGTACTTGGGAAATATTAAGAAAGCCTGCTATGATTCCTTCATTAGGAGGAATAGGATAGTTTAAAGGAAAATTGATAACCTTATGTGGAAGACTTACCCAGATACCTATGAGTTCTCATGGAACTTCGATAGAGGAAGAATTCAAGATCATTAAGTTTGTTGAGAACAACACCCCATTTGCTATTTTGCTAGGAAAAACCGGGATTGAGAAAGATCAAGTTAGAAGGAAACAAGAAGAGGAATCCCTAGAACACAAAAAGAAAGAACTAAGATATTTCATGGCTAGGTGAATAGTGCACTTAATGGAAGAACAAAAGGAAAAGTTGAAGCTACATAGGGCTAGAGACTTCGTTGTCAAAGTTGAAAGAACGAAGGAAGACTTGAAACACCTGTCCATGCAAGAGAGTAGAGAACCTAGTCCAGAAAAGGAAGAAGTATTACCTTCAAACCCTATGAAAAAATCTCATCAGCGTGAAGTTACTATGTTAAGTACATACAATAATCAGAATGGAAAGAGGAACCCAGTAACGCAGATCATAGGAAAGAAGGCTAGAAATCTCAGTAAGAAGAAAGCAAAGATAGAAAAATTGCAAGAGGCACCAGAAAGGACTTCATAGAAGGAAGGTATACAAAACTTGAACCTCGTCGGGATAACAGAAAAACACAGATTGACGCTTCGCCATGGCAGAGCGATATAACCATTGGAGGCATCCTGACCGATTATACTGATGCTCTAGAATAGCTAGAAACACAGTTATTGCCTGAACGTTCATCATTGAACCATTGGAACCGCACCATAACAGATGGAATTCCATTGATTGAGTTGTTCCTACCCATTGGAGGGATATGTTACAATGTTATCTATTTAGTCTGTTGCCTGTTGCACCAGGAACACTTTTTTGAATTGTGAGTATTTGATCCCACAGAGAATTATTTCTTATCTCACTATGCCTATTGAGACCTCTGCACTCGCTCTATTACACTGAGTGTTTGATAAACGACCTGAGATACCTGATCTTGAGCGTGCATGTTGGACGACATTAGCGCAGTAGAAAAATCCAATGAAGAGATCCTCATAGACCTCATGGCTGAGAAGGTCATGTGCAAGCATCCCCATCAATGGCTCGTTGATCTGGACTATCGCGAGTTGTGACAGAGAAGCAAACCAAGCATCATGATGACCTGGCAAATGAAAATCTCATCCCATTAATCATGCCTGACTACATCCATCTTCTAGCTGGCATGGTGAATCCTGACAGTGTCCCAAGGGACTTTGACTACATGTTGATTATTGTGCACCTCCTGAAGGGGATACGTGCAATCAAACCATAGTTGGAGAGGATCCTAACGTTGAATATCAACGACTATAACTTAAGAGATCTTAATAACTATGGTATGCTTGAACTGCATAAGTATTTGACAAAGATAAAGGGGAAGAAGTTGAATATAATCCCCCAGCCATATACCATGGACATCGTGAGGTCCACGATCCTCAATGTGATGAAGTTACCCCACTTTGGAAGGCACCAGGACGTTAACGCATGCATTAAGATCCAACTGTCATGCTTCCATGGTGGTTATCAATGGTTGGACAGACACATCACTGTAGATCCAATAATGATCCATAGGATCACCATATTAAGCATGCAAGGAATAGACACACAAGAATTTTACCCAGGGAAGGTTGCAGATTGCTCCCTAGCACAGAGAATCAAAGATACCTATGGCAATGTGGAAAAGGGGAAGTGAGGCTTGAAGGTAGCCTCCATCCAGAATGGCACAGTGTGCCTAGCCTTCCATTTGATCGCAGGTAAGCTAGTAAGGAACAACAGACCCACGCAAGTCATAGGGTTCGTTGTTGACCTTGCAGGAAAATGCATGGAAAGGATATAAATGAAATGGGCGAGCTACCTCATCAACCAGTTAGAGATATACTGTTGCAAAGCTCAGGATCAGGGCTCCAAGTTCCATTTCATTTGGTTGTTGATCCTCATTGCCTTCATTTCTTGGGAGATGCCGAAAGGAGTGACCTTCTCGGAAATTTAGCCATTTGAACCACTAGCTATGAAGTTCACTATGCTTTGGTATTCGAGCGACATGGAGAAGCAATGGAAGTCAAATGCGGTGTTCCACACCTATTACCTGCAGTTGAAGAGGGCTATTGAATCCTTCCCTCGCATGACACCGAACACACTACATCAGTTCAAGCCATTTGCGAAGTTCCACACAAATAGGAATTATATATATATCACTGCATGCAAAGATGAACACAAGGAGGAGCTGCAGATTTATTACAATCTCACTGAGGAGGACATGGAGGAAATAACTAAGGAGTGGCCTGAAGAATTCTTGGTACCATTCAAACAGGCATAATTGTCCGACCCTGACCTCATCGGAAGTCTTCTGGTAATTCACGAAGAGTATGATGCACCCAACAATACCAAAAGGAAGAAGAAGGAAGAGGTACAAGAGACAAACAACACATCAAAAGAGATTGATTCAGATTCACCTAGAGGTGGAGGACGTGACAAAGTGGAAAAAGAAGAGGATGAAGGGGAAGAAGACAAGCAGAAGTAGGGGAAGTAACACCACCTAAGGATCCCATTGATGAGGCTGAGGCATCCAATAAAATAAAGGTTTCCCCAATGAAACCCACATGATGGAAGGAGTCAAAAGCTAGTAAGCCCAAGTTGCAAATTGTGCTCATGTTGGATAACATCGACCTCATCATCGTCGTCGTATCAGATACATGAGAAGATACTTTACAACGCAATGAAGCAAAAAAATAAATCATGTATGATCACATTGAATTAGAGGTTAAAGGGGTACATAAAGCCCTCTACTTGAGCCACATAATGTCTAATGTGCCACCACCATCAGAAGGAACAAAGTTGGGATATGAGTCTACCCAGCTACATAGAATACCAGAATTGACAGAAGCTTGCCTTCATCGGGTCTAGGAAGAAAAATAGCAGGCCACAAAGGCCCTAAAGAAAGCAAAGGAGGAAGCCATAGAGAAATGTCAGGTTGCATAGCAGGAAAAAGATGACCTCCAAGTGAATTTTGCAGAAGATAGAGCGTAGATACAGAAGGAGAAAGAACAGTTGCTTGTAGAGCAGAGTGGAATTAAAGAAGAAATCCCTAGATCACTTCACTCTATGACGGGATTATAACATATGGAAGAAGACCCAGTGGAAAGCTAAGTGGTGAAGCTTGTTGAATCCATTCAACATCTCAAACAAAGAGTAGCAGAAATGGAGCTACAAGTAGTGCCAAGCACTCTGTAGTCTAGAGAATCATGGATTTGGCCTTAGAATGAAAACAACTCAGTAGTCGAAGTGTGCAAACTTATGAGCGCCTTGCAGAGGACCCTGAACTAAGGACACTGGGGTCACAACTCCAGAAAGTAAAGAAACAAGAAACATTAGTACAAGCCCAGTTGAATCCATTGTCCACGGTCAAGAGGATGAAAAGGTCCCAAGAACAACGCATGGTTCAAAAACAATTCCATGCCATCCAGAGCAAAGTCATGGAAGTGAACTAGAGGCTCTAGCTAGTGCAAGATAAATCTTGCACACTTTTGGAGGAAATTGAAGGACGAGGTGCAAAACTGGGTCACTTCGGTCGAACAATGCTTGGAAGGACCAGTGACCAAGAAAGTTATTCAAGAGTTCATCGAGAAGGAGACTCCGGCGAAGCAACAGGTCGAAGCATATCGAGGCATTTGAGGCAGAGCTGCCCAGATCAAAGTGACTCGGGATGAGTCACAGGTGAGTGTTGGGGGCCTATTGCCCCTTGAGCAAGTTTTGGATAACTTGGGTCATGTTTGACCATTTTTGGGACTTCGACAAGCTGGTTGAAGGCGGAACGCAAGGCGAAGCGAAGATTGTAGGATCTCGCACCCTTTTTAGGGATTTTTGGGTTTAGGGTTTATGTAACAGGTATGGGATGTTGACCATGGTTTTTACCCATGTTTAGGCCCCTTTGGTAAAGTATAAATAGATATCTAGGCAATATAAGTATGTGGTGTAATGAGGCGAATGTGATAAGTGCGAAGAGTTGTGAATTCTTTGTGCATATTCTGTGTTGAGAACTTCTAGAGATAAGTGCAAGTGATTCTAAGAAGCTTATGTGTAGACTGTAACAAGGATTTTTTCTTGAACCTAGCTCAAAAAAGGAGGATCTGGCGAGGTGCATGTAGATCTCTTGCAATCTGCAGAGTTGGTTTTTGGCTCTGTGCATGTAAGGATATTGACAGAAGACAATAAAGAAGAAGAAGAGTTGGTGGATGTAGCCCCACACTGGGGTGAACCACGTATATCATGTGTTGTGGTTAATGTTATTGATTCTTAGTGTTATAATATATGTTATATGCATCTAATATAGTATCTTAGTGATATGAATGAATTCTATATATGATCTATTTCTATATGCTAAGTGCTCGGATGTGTTAGATCTTGTTGAATACTGCATTGTTCTGTATTGAGGGTTTCGACCTGCGATGTGACTAAGGGTTAAATATTGATGAATGTTGATTGCTAAGTGCTTTGTTAAGTGTTGTGATCACATATCTGTGTCCTAGCTAGGTTGCAGACACTTGAGTCCTGCAACCACCCCTACCTCTACCTCGGGTGAGACTTCATCTGCTTCGCAAGTGTTGCTGAAAGGGCCAGTAATTAGGGTTTTGTTGGTGCGTTGTTGTAGTGTTGAACCCCGGTTCTGCCCCTGTGTCACAACAATTGGTTCAGGATGAGTCACAGGTGAGTGTTGGGGGATTTTTGACCCTTGACCAACTTTGGAGAACTTGGGTCATGTTTGACCATTTTTTGGACTTCGACAGGATAGTCAAAGTAGGAGTGCAAGGCGAAGCGGAGATCACGGGATCTCCCACCCTTTTTAGGAATTTTTGGATTTATGGTTTATGTAATGGGTATGGGATGTTGTCCCATGGGTTTTACCCATGTTTATGCCCCTTTTGTAAAGTATAAATATATAGCTAGGTGATGTAAGTAAGTGGTGTAATGAGGTCAGTATGCTAAGTGCGAAGAGTTGTGAATGCTTTGTGCATATTGTGTGTTGAGAACTTGTAGAGCTAAGTGCAAGTGATAGTAAGAAGATTATGTGCAGATTGTAACAAGGATTTGTTCTTGAACCTAGCTCAGGGAAGGAGGATCTGTCGAGGTGCACACAGATCTCATGTCATATGTGGAGTTGGTTTGTGGCTCTGTGCATGTAAGGAGATTGATAGAAGACAATAAAGAAAAAGAAGAGTTGGTGGGTGTAGCCCCACATTGGGGTGAACCACATATATCCTGTGTTGTGGTTGTTTTGTGCATTATGGTTGTTATGTTATTAATCTGATTGATGCTTAGTTCTATAATATATGTTGGATGCATCTGATATAGTAGCTTAGTGATATGAATGAATGTTATATCTGATATATTTCTATATGCTAAGTGCTTGGATGTGTTATATCTTGTTGAATATTGCGTTGTTTTGTAATGAGGGTTTGGACCTGTGATGTGACTAAGTGTTAAATATTGATGAATGTGGACTAATAAGTGCTCTGTTAAGTGTTTTGATCACAGATCTATGTCCCAGCTAGGTTGCAGACACTTGAGTCCTACAACCACCCCTACCTCTACCTCGGGTGAGACTTCATCTACTTCACATATGTTACCGAAAGGGCCAGTAGTTAGGGTTTTGTTATTGATTTGTTGTAGCGTTGAACCCTAGGTCTACCCCTGTGTGCCAATAGTAAGTGTGAGAGAGGGGGAAGAGAAAGAAAGAGAGGGTGGTTGGACAAGGAGTGTTTGAGTGTGTAAGAGGGAGGGAGAGGGAGACAAAGAGAGAAGGTAGACAGAAAGAGAGGAAAGGGGGGAGAGATAGTGCGGAGGGGTAGATATATGAGAGAGAGAGTTGAGATATAGGT
>SNQJ01S0249929.1:4609-17508 GCA_010110895.2 Picea sitchensis
CTGCACATTTTGGACAAATTGGGATGGAAATGCATCTTTTTAGTTATTTCAACAATATTTTCAACGTCGAACTCTATTGTTTGATTTTTCAACAATGGGGACAAGGCTATTTTAGGAAAAGAGCATGTTCTATACTTAACATCAACATCTTTATTACACATTAAACTCTATGTTTCATGAACTACTTTGTATCGAAGCCCCTAGTCACCTTCCATGATTAAACAAGGTTTTTCAGTTATGCCACTTGCAGGAGCCAGAGGTGGAGAAGCATTTATTTTTCTGTTGGACACACGATTTAGATAAGCGTGTAATGCATTTATTCATCAATATGATACACATATATATACATTGATTATGACTCTTTGGTTCATCTTCCAAGGGTCTCTTGGACTCCAATGACAGTTACACTTACTTTACGTTTCATATTTCTTCTCCGCATGGATTAGGTTTCCAACATTCCCCCCCTTAATCCGAAGGGGTATATGTGAGTCCAAGGTGAGGGCTGATATTTGAGAGTGGGCAATTGAAATCTCGAAGTGTGCAGCTGCTAATGGTTGAATGTGCTCTCTGAATTTGGTGGTTTTGGGATGACCACAAACCGAATGGCTAGCAAAAGTTGATGTCTTCTACTAAATGATGATGGTGGTTTAAGGAAGACCACAAACCAATCTGGTGGTTTAAGGATGACCACAAACTCATCTGGTGGTTTAAGGATGACCACAAACTCTGGAACCCTATTCTAGGCTCAATGATTCCTAGAACATTTCCTAAGTTAGCTAGAAGTTGAAGTCGATGTCTTCTGCTAATTGGAAGTGCTCTCAAATGTTGGTTTAAAGATGACCATAAACTATTTTGTAGAAGAAGCTAAAAGTCTTCTACCAAGTGGAGGTTTAAGGGAAACCACAAACCGTTGTCTAGTCGAAGTTGTAAGTCTTTTACTAAGTGGTGGTTTAAGGAAAACCACAAACCAATCACGCTCGCTTGTTAATGCTTGATTGATAAGACTTCGAAACTAGAAGCCTGACTATCAATCGTTGATGTTGTTGTAGAAAACCAATAACAAAAGCACACTAACTCCATAGGACTTTTGTCAAACACTTAGTAAACACATATGTGTGTCTTAAATCAACTCTTATACGTAATACCCACATACAACTATATCATAAGCAGAAACACACATTACTAAGTAAGCATTGCAGCGGAAAATAACAATGAACAACAGTCATAAAACACATGTGCACACCCAGAATTTTAGCAACTAGCCAGGGAAACCCACCAAGAGAGATTTTATTATCAACTTCACAAAGAATAAAAGTTACAGCAGTCATACATGGCAGCAAGAGAAAACTTACAGACACCCACAACTGTCCCAACTTTTTGTCTAGAAAATCGTGCCAACAAATTTGTATTATTGTATGACCCTCCTACAAAACAACACCTTGAAAACAGTGCCCACCAGCTGTTGTACGACTTGAACTGTACAACCTTGTTGCAACAAGAAACACTCCAAAATAGCCTCGAAAAGCGTGCCATATTCTGCCTCAAATTTCGTGCCCACTTCCTTCTTGTACTACCTGTACAGATCTGTATAGTACGGCCCCCAACAAAACCAATAACCTTCAACAACTTTTCAAACAGAAAATTCTCCTTAGGATTTGTGCCCAATCTCTCTTGGAAACGATGCCAAATCTGCTGCAAACAAATTCTTTCTATCTCTCTCAAAATCTCTCATGACTTGTCTTGCACACTACCCTCGGCTTTCTCTTATAACTGAAAATGATTTTTCACCTTCCTCATCCCTAAATCCAATGGCCAAGATCTAATCTTACCTTTACAAGATCAAGGGACATGATTGATTCCCTCCACTTTATGCCATAAAGTCACTTTAAAAAAATATTAGGTCATTTTTACAAAAGGTCACTTTATTACAACTTTATAAAATGCCTATTACAAAGTCAAGTGCCTAGTAGTGCAAATGCAAGGTTACTTCCGCATACAAGACAAAACATGCAAAGTACCTACCAAGCTATAAAAGTTAACACTCCCTCTTAACGAGGAATGTACTCATTGTCATCACCATCACCTACTCCTGTCCTCAAGTCCATCACATTGTTCAAAGTAGGAGCTCCCTCTGAACCTGGAGCCATCCTCAACACTTGCACAAAACTTGAAACTGAAGACCTCCTCCTAGCAACCACTCTGAACCTTGAGCTCCTAAGAGAATCCACTCCACCCCGAGCTTCTGTCCACTCACACCAGTTGAGCCTCCTATCGGTGCTCAGAAGAGACTCCCTCTCCTCCCTCGGATATCGAGACTGAATCCTTGGGCCCACTGCAGTCTCAGGAGCCTCCTGCTCCTCATCCAACTCATCTCCAATTGTAGGTTGTCCCCGCACAACGTACAACCTATTAACCCGATCACCAATCAACTATGGCTAGACTGGATCCGTTCCCTCTCTGTAGATAAAGACATGTCCACCCTTGAACAATGTCACATATCCTGCATCTGCCAAGGCTGACACCGAGAGCAGGTTAACCCTCAGCCCTAGAACAAACAAAACTCCATCAACCACTAGGAGTTCTCCAAACTCGAGTTGGAATCTAACCCTTCCAACTACACGTACTGCTCGTGCCATTCCCCCTTCACTTTCAACTAATCGGTCTGGACCTGTCTCTGTGATACTGAGGAATATACACCATAATCCTATCATATGACATGAGGCTCCACTATCAATGATCCATCTACTATCACTCACAAATCCAGTACTCCCGACACTTGACACAAGAGTAAATAATAAGAATTCCCTATCAAACTTGTCCGCAAATTCCTCTACTATTGTTGTCATCGTTGCAACTGGCCCGCCCTTCTCCTTCTTCTTCTTCTTCCTCTCCGGACATTGAGCTGCAAGGTGGGCATACTGGTTGCAGACAAAGCATCTGACTTTGCTCAAGTCTTTCCCAGAACTCCCCTGCTTCTTACTTTTTCTCTTTGTCACAAGAGCAACATTCTCTTCATCAGCTCCATCTCCCTTCTCTCCACTGCTCTGAGATCCTTCCTGGATCTCCTCCTGAGTGAAATCGTCCCATAGTCTGCCCCAATCTGGAAGATGTTCTCGACCCAACACACACTTCACGAAGACTTCCCATTCCTTGGTGAAGCCTTTCAAAACTATCCTCACCAACTCTGAATCTGAAATGACCTCCCCAACTACAGCCAACTCATCTTTTACCTATGCTACCTGGGTAAGATAAGATGTCACGGTCTCACCCTTAGCCATCTTAGTATCATGCAGCTTGTCCTTTAAGGCCATCTTCCGGTTCTCATTCTTCGCCTCATACAAGTTTTTCAATGTCTCCCACATCTCATAAGTTGTCTTCTTCTTAGCTAAGTGTGGGATAAGTGAGTCCTTCACTCCATCCAGAATAAGCCTCTGAACTTTGGCCTCCATTCCCTCATGAACATCCACAATAATAGGGTATGTTGTGGGAACAACTACTACAAAGCTGACAAAGCTCCAAATTTTGTTTTCCCTGAGAATCGTTGACATTCTGACTTTCCATTGCAAATAGTTGGAAATCCTTTTCAATTGATCCTCATATCTGATGCAAGCAGCTATCTACCTGTCAACTCTCCAATAGAAGACAAACAACCAAGTTTCCCCCTTCAAATCTTTTCCAAAATAACATTGCTCACTGTAACTCAGAGCACCTGCTCTAATACCATGTAGAAAATCAGTAACAAAAGCATATTAACTCCATCAGACTTTTGTCAAACACTTAGTAAACACAGATTTCTGTCTTAAATGAACTCTGATATGTAATATCCACATACAACTATATCATAAGCATAAACACACATTAGTAAGCAAGTACTACAGCAGAAAATAACAATGAACAACAATCATAAAACACAAGTGCACACCCAAAATTTTAGCAATCGGCCAGGGAAAACCCCAGTTTGGGGAAAGCCACCAAGAGAGATTTTATTATCAACTTCAGGAAGAATAAAAGTTACAGCAATCATACATGGCAGCAAGGGAAAACTTACAAACACCCACAATAGTCCCAACTTTTTGTCTAGAAAATCGTGCCAACAAGTCTGTACTGTTGTACGACCCTCCTACAGAACAACACCTTGAAAACAGTGCCCACCAACGATTGTACAACCTGAACTGTACAGCCTTTATGCAGCAAGAAACACTCCAAAACAGCCTCAAAAATGTGCCCTAGTCTACCTCAAATTTCGTGCCCACTTCTTTGTTGTACGACCTGTACGGATCTGTATCGTACGACCCCCAAAAACAACAATAACCTTCAACAACTTTTCACACAAAAAATTCTCCTTGGGATTTGTGCCCAATCTCTCTTGGAAACGGTGCCAAATCTGTTGCAAACAAATTCTTCCTATCTCTCTCAAAATCTCTCATGACTTGTCTTGCACACTACCCTAGGCTTTCTCTTATAACTGAAAAATGACTTTTCACCTTCCCCATCCCTAAATCCAATGGCCAAGATCTAATCTTGCCTTTACAAGATCAAGGGGCATGATTCATTCCCTCCAAAATAAATCACTAAAATTACTAAAGTATTTTTCCACTTTAGGACACAAAGTCACTTTAATAAAATATTATGTCACTTTTACAAAAAGTCACTTTAATAAAATATTATGTCACTTTTACAAAAAGTCACTTTAATAAAAGAGTCACTTTATTACAACTTTATAAAATGCCTATTACAAATTCAAGTGCCTAGTAGTGCAAATGCAAGGTTACTTCCGCATACAAGACAAAACATGCGGAGTACGTCCCGAGCTATAAAAGCTAACAGTTGTTCCCCCTGTCAGGGACAAGGTGAGAAGACGAAAATCCTTTCACTGCAAGATGCGTTGATACTCGAGAGTGAATTCTACGATATGACTGAGATATCTTCTTGGTTATTGATGACCATCACCAAGAAGGAATCCACCCATAATGGTTCTTTACTCATGCAGTTTTCTTGCATTTTGAACACATATCTGAATGGTGGTTGTGGCGTCCACAATGCTCACAAGGATGAAGATTGAAACAGTGATCTTCCATGTGGCCAACTCGTTGACAATGTTGGCATTTCATAATTTGGTCTTGAACTGGAGTTGGTGAATGCAAGCTTTCTTGAAGCAACCAACACTCTGAAACTGGATCGGTTTGGTGTAATCTGGATTATGAAAGGTGACATCCTTTTCATTTCCGATACCGGTTCTATTCTTGTTATTTCTCATTTCTTCCCAAGGTCTAATGATCCGCTTGGAAAGAGGAAGCTGAACTTTTGGAGCTGTCTGACTAAGTTGCTCCTACACTGGTTGTTGGTCTAAATCAGCCTCATCATATTCTTCATCTTTGAAAAGAGGGTTCTGAACAAGGACGGGTTCAAAATGTTGTCGCATATTATGTCACTCAAGTGCATCGTGAAGAAGACGAGTTTGAGTTTGTAGCATTGTTGCTTTTTCTTGCGAAACATTTAAGTTGGTCACAACCAATTGCAAAGTTTTTTTGTCAATGGTGATTGTAGTCTCTACAGAGAGGATTAGAGTGTTCAGTAACTCTAATAGTTCCTCAACTTGAGCCTTTTAAAGACAGATTTAGACGTAAAGGGGTTTCTTGCAACTCCACCCCGACTTTATAATGCAGACTCAACTATGTAGACAACAAATAGAGAGGTGTCAGCTTCTACCGAAAATGCATGTACTCATAGAAAAACAGAAGTAAACTTACAATAAAACTATTTGCAAGTTACCTGGAGTTGAAATGATCTTCAGTGGCTAGTACATATACATGGACGAATCTTTCTCAAATATTTGTGTGAAGAAGAGCTTCGAGGTCAGAATGAAATTGACACACGGGAAGTTGTGCTAGCAGATTCTTACTCCGTATTGAGAACTTTGAAGCCTCTGGAAACCCTGCAATCAAGGCAACTACATTCCCTTCTCAGAATCTTGAAAGCTGGAAAACCACCAAGATCCAGGGGGAGGCCACTTCACATAGAGGTAAGACGTGGGAGATGTCTGAGCGATAAATGCATAGAATAGAAAAATCACTTGGCGACCACAGTGGGAGATGTTCGAGCGATAAATGCAGAGAATAGCAATAGTTGAAGAGCCACGAGACCAATTAAGCTCTCTGAGGTGGATTTCCTCCAGGGGCGTTTTGCCTTCCTTCGTAATGGTGGGAGATTAAAAACAAGTGGTCAAACATGGCAACATTTAGATTTCTCTGCGCCAAGCAATTGCCAATTCTTAAAAGTCGCCTTCTATGTATCACTCGGGCTTCTCTATTCCCACCTTTGAAACCTCATTAGAACACACGAAATGGAGAGAACCTCGAACGCCTTCGTTAAATAAGATTTGATCGACCTGGTGCAACCCAACATGCAAGAAACAACTACCAGATTACTAAAGAATTGATGGACACTCACAATCTTTTGTGCATTACAAAAGGAAGGTTGGATCTATTGCAGCCCGAGGAACATTTCTTTGAGAGAGATGGAAACTTTGGATTCGACTTCCGAGAGGTTATCCTTCTTCTCCATTTTATTGCAGGTTGTTCATCTAAAACTTGAAGAAAATGGTTTTCTTTTGGTTTATCATTCCTTTTTTGGTTCTCATAGTCATGGTGGGGAGAAGGCATCGAAGGGAAGAAGATGATAGTGGTGATTCTCATGATGACCCACAATATGAATTTGGTGAAGGGTTTGAAGAGGAGGAAGAGGGCAATGCAAGACGCAAAGATTTATTGAGACCCTTGTGGAAATTTGTAACAAAAGTTGAGGGGAGAGGTGGTGTAAGCATTAAATTTTTATGTCCTCGTGACTGTCATGATGGAAAACCTTATACCGGTTCATATACCCGTGTGAGGAGGCATCTTTGTGGTGTAATGTGTTAAAATTCTTCTTAAGCAGTTAAGTTTGTACAGTATTCTTTAACTTTAGTCTATTAAAACAATAACTACATGCATAAGGATCACTGAAAGAAAGACATCCACAGTATACACAAGATATATCTTGGGAAACGCTCGTGGGGGAGAAAACCCAACAAAGCTTCTTCAATATAGATTCTTCAACAAGTAGAATGTCTCTCTCAAGAGAGATCTCACCAAAATAGAAGATCCACCAGAAACCCTAACCAAAATATAGTAGCGCACCACTAGACCAAGATAGTCCTTTACCAAATAACCAAAACCCTTCACTAGAACACCTTTCCTTTGTAGATGCATCACTCCTTTGTAGTTGCGTCACTCTCTAAGACTTGCACACTGTGTGAGAGAGCTAATTATGTGTCTCTCCAAATGAGGCGCTAGGCCTCTTATATATACTAGTTGGGCCCCCCATAAATTAGGTCAGGGTTGACTGGTCACTTTATTCTTCTAATTTACATTTTACTTGTCAAGGCACAATAGGGCCATCTTTTACAAAGGCACAATAGGGCCGACTTAACAAATATAATATAATAATGTTCTTTAGGGTATTGTCTTGGTTAAATACAATATGGATATAATAATAATATATTCCGAAGCTACTCAAACTTCAACATAATGGAGAGTGATGACAATAAGGGGGCCATTGGGATCATAGTTTGCCCTAAGATATCCAAGGAACAGAGAGAGAAATATATAAAGATAGAGGATGTTGCACAAAAAAAGTATGGTAAAAAACAAAAGCTTCAATCCAATGCCTCATCTCAATTTGGAGACCACACATCTCCATCTCCTCGTGGTTCTAGAACCTCTGAATATAGAAGAACAATAGCAGATTTCGTTGATATTGGAGGTAGGGATGAGGTGGATGCAAAAGTGGTATGGTTTCTCTATGCTTGTGGTATCTCATTCAATGTGCTTCGCTTCCCCTATTGGCATGATCTTGTCAAGGCAATCAACTAAGCCCCTTTAAGAGCCCCAACTATGAGAAAGCTAGAACTGTGTTACTTGACAGGGAAAAAGAAAAAATTAAAAGAGCTCTAGCACAGTTTACATATGAATGGGTGGACATTGGAGTATCCATTGTATCAGATGGGCAAATGTTAGAAACCAACATTTGATCAATGTTCTTGGTGTTTCTGCTACCGGTGTAGTGTTTCTTGCAGCATATGACTCCTCTTCAATTATTGCATCTTCCCAAAACATTTCAGAGCTCCTCTTGAGAACAATTAATGATGTCGGTCCTTCTAATGTGATTCAAGTAATCACTGATAATGCAACAAACTGTATGGGAGCAAGTAAAATCATTGAGCGAGTTCATCCACACATCTTTTGGTCTGGGTGTTTCGTGCACACCTTGAACCTTTTGATGCATGATATTGTCAAGCATAGAGAATGTGGATGGATTAATCAGTTGTACAAGAGAGGGTAGCAACTCATCAAATTTATCACCGGGCATACAAGGGTCAATTACTTCTACAACACTCACTCTAGGTTGCAGCTACTTAAGATTGCAAACACTAGATTTGCTAGTTATTACCTCACCTTTAGGGGCCTATTGAAGGTGAGACGAGCTTTGAGTGCTATGGTGATGAGTGATGCATGGGATGAATTGAGCAATGATAGAGAAGGTGCTAATGCAGTGAAGGAGACAGTCCTTGACAGTCAGTTTTGGTCACAGGTTCGGTATGTTTTGCAATTCACCAAGCCAATTTATCACATGATCAAGTTTGCAGATTCAGATTGGCTAATCATTGGGGAGGTGTATGAGCAAATGGATAGCATGCTAGGGTAGATTAAAGACATTGTTGAGCCTAGAGATGTCAACCTCTATAATCATATTCATGTAGAGCTGGAAAAACGGTGGGAAATGTTAAATATTCCACTATATGCCTTAGCATATGTGCTAACACCTAAATACTATCATGTATCATGGCTTTCATCCCTAGCACCTGGTGGTGGGTCCAAGAAAAGACCACACCAAGATCCAGAGGTTGAAGCAGGTTATATGAAAGCATTAGAAAAATTGATCCGAGACGAGGAGGAGTGTGACAACATAAGGAGAAAATTGAGCCATTACATCCTTAGCAATGGTGTCTTTGGGACTGTTATAGCACAAGTTGTAGGTTGGGCAAGGTCTGACCCAACCACAAAAGCAAGTGCTACAACTTGGGAATCCTACACCCAATGTCACCTCGATGTAGTTCCTGCACTTCAAGGGTGACTAGGTCACTCTAGGGAGGCGATCCCGATGACCCTAGGGGGAATGAGATGGGGATGGATAGAGATGGAAGTGGAGCCCCTAGAGGTCAAATCTAAATGGAGTGAAAAGTGGAAAGAGATTCCTTGTAAACCCAACAAGTATTGCCCCAAAGATGTAGTACTTCTCTAAATGATTGTACCTGCCCGAGACACAAGAAAATCCAACTTGCAACAATATATGTTAGTATGGATCAGCAAGTTAAGCTTGTTGTCCCTAATTTGCAGCAGTAGATGACAATTTATATCAGCAAGTAAGACATTCAAATTATGATGTAAAGCATAAGATCAATGAACAATATTATCAATGAATATGACAATGAATTATGACTGAAAAATACCCCTTTGAGGTTGAATAAAGCAAGTTGTTACCACATGTGTTTTCTGCAGAAAATTACAGCCTTATGGCTATAGCATTCAATGGCATGCAGCAGCAAAATCAACCATGGAAAACTGCCAAGAACTAGCCCAAAAAGTGTGCCCTAGTTAGTAGAGTTAGTGTGCAAAATTTAGGAGCTAGTCTATGGTTAGTTTAGGAGTTAAGAGTGAATTAGTAGCTAGGGTTATGCAGCCTTAATGGTTGTAGGCTAAAGTTTGTAACAACAATTAAAGTAGTGGGAGAGTGGGGACGCCCTAGTAGGGGAAGACTCCTCTCAATGTGGCAAACCAACTCCAAGCAAGAGATCTTTCAAAAGACAAAATTTCACGATTCTCAAGGCAATGATTTTATAACTTCAATGCAAAAAATAAATGACTAGTGCCTTTAATATTGGGTTAATGGAGTCAAATAAATGAACTAGAGATGCTACTTCCTTGGGGGTGTAAATCCTCCTACTTCCTCAAACAAACCCTTGCAACATCAATGAACTTTAAGCAATAAATGATGGAGACTAGACTGGGGGTGTAAATGCTCTTACTTCCCACTTAGCTCCTAGCACAACAATCCTTGACTTGAAAAAAAATGATAGCATAAGAGTAGAAGACCATACCAAAATCAAGAAAGATGCNATGTGGCAAACCAACTCCAAGCAAGAGATCTTTCAAAAGACAAAATTTCACGATTCTCAAGGCAATGATTTTATAACTTCAATGCAAAAAATAAATGACTAGTGCCTTTAATATTGGGTTAATGGAGTCAAATAAATGAACTAGAGATGCTACTTCCTTGGGGGTGTAAATCCTCTTACTTCCTCAAACAAACCCTTGCAACATCAATGAACTTTAAGCAATAAATGATGGAGACTAGATTGGGGGTGTAAATGCTCTTACTTCCCACTTAGCTCCTAGCACAACAATCCTTGACTTGAAAAAAAATGATAGCATAAGAGTAGAAGACCATACCAAAATCAAGAAAGATGCTAAGACAATCCATCATAAAAGCTAGAAAGCATTCACCCAAGGCTAGCACCTCACTCCTCCAATACGGGTGCTCTCACAGGTGGTGAACACTTCTTCTGCAGAGAGTTGTTGGAGCACCTACAGTTTCATCCATAGCGTCAAAAGGAATAGGTTGAATGTAAGTCGGGCAGAGAGCTTGGTCTATGTTCATTACAACTTGCGATTGTTGTCCCATTACTGTGAGGAGGCACAAATGGATAAGCACCAACCATACAATTAGAGATCGAGGGAATCTGAGTTCTCTCGAGTGGTGGAATATGTATGGCGGTGCTACCCCACAGCTGCAACGTTTGGCAATACGGGTGCTTTCATAGGTGGTGAACACTTCTTCTGCAGAGAGTTGTTGGAGCACCTATAGTTTCATCCATAGCGTCAAAAGGAACAGGTTGAATGTAAGTCGGGCAGAGAGCTTGGTCTATGTTCATTACAAGTTGGGATTGTTGTCCCATTACTATGAGGAGGCATAAATGGATAAAAACTTGAGGCATTGGGACAACAATCTGGAGGAGTATAATTTGGAGGATGGAATATTACTTTTAGAGCAATTGGAGAGTGTTCTTTTGGATGATGATGATGACCATGTTGAGATGCCACCCCCATCTAGTCTCGTGGTCCCCGTGTCCAGGATTCCAGCTACAACACTAGGGGCTTCATCTTCAGCTTTGCCGCAGTTGTCTGCATCTACTTTTGCACTACCACGTGGAGGCCCACGCAATACCCATGGTGGTGGAAGGAGGATGGGATAGTTGTTTGATGATTCTCCTTTTTCATTACTTTATATGTCACAGTCTATAGATGACAGATTCATAGTATCTCGCAACTAGCTCAGTTTAAACTTTAAACTTTATTGTTTTGGACCTTTCGGTCTTCATACTTCAGTGTAGATGGCCTATTTTGTAAATATAACTATTTGGTCATGACTCATGTTATTGTTGACAGTTTTTGGATATATGATTTCATTTCATAAGTTTATGGTCTACTTTCTATTATACCAATATGGCTTAAAAATTTGTATGTTGGTTTGTAAGTTTGTAATTGCTAGAATCTATATGGTTGATGCTTGAATGATTAATCATTGATGTACTATGTAGTATGGAAGTCATTTCTATCTATATTGGTGTACAAATATGCATGTTTTCATATATTCTGCAGCTAATTTGTCTTCCTACATGTGTTTTTTAATATAAATGCAATATATATAAAATATATATATATATATATATATAACAGGCGCTTCCGGGACACTTCGCTTCCGAGGATTTTTGGAAAATGAAGCTTCCCACACTCCTGCTTCGTGCAACACTGATTCGTACTAATCTTCCCTCGATTACTCAAATGTTGTTCAAAGCACCAGCAGAAACATGTGTATTATTCATTCATACCTACATATATTCGTAAATTCATCTAGCCACTGTTCATCTCATCGTAACAAAAGCAACAGGTGAAAAGGATGAGGACGAACGCGTTGATCGTGAGGAAATAATGAGCGTTGGTCACTGTTAATCTCAGAGGCAAGTCGAGGTCGGTACCAAGAAGTAGACTACCCTTCCATCCAAAACATTGTTGAGAGTAATGAGCAGAAATTAAGGTTTGTGTGAAGATTAGGGTTTCTGAGCATGAGGAGCGTAAGGACTGAACTGCAGGCTGGTCATTGGCAACGTATTCAGAGATGAGGCAAAAGACAAATAATTCAAATTTCAAACCATAACGCCTCTGCAGGGAATAATCAGAGAGCGAATGCCAGACTAACGCATAGTGGCAAGCAGACAAGGCATTTTGGGAATAATCAGAGAACGAATGGCAGACTAGCGCAGAGTGGCAAGCAGACAGGGTATTTTCTAGTGACAGATCAAAGTGGGGCATTTATGCTCACTGGACAGAGGCATTTCCACAAGAGAATGAAAACACCCAAGGAATAACCAAAGAGAAATCAGCTATGGAAAACTCCCATAGGTTAATTAGGCGGCCTAAGAACTAAGGCGCTCCAATACCACTGTTGGACAAACGATTTAGATAAGAATGTAATGCATTTATTCATCAATATGATACACGTATATATACATTTATTATGACCCTTTGGTTCGTCTTCCAAGGGTCTCTTGGACTCCAATGACAGTTACACTTACTTACATTTCATATTCCTTAATGAATAAACGTATATATACATTGAGTATGACCCTTTGGTTTGTCTTCCAAGGGTCTCTTGGGCTCTGTTATCCCCGATATCTAGGGATAACTAGGAGATCATGTCTCGAGGCCCACATGATCCCAGACATGGAGTACGAGAGCATATTG